>JBAGKK010520273.1:0-32341 GCA_037177015.1 Euceroptres primus
TACTATAATAAAAATTCTCGATTAGGTTTTCATTTTTAATTAAATCAATAGGACAATCATGAAAACTGCATAAGTTTTCTTTAAAAAATAAAAGTACATTTATAGAAAAGTTATAGTATACCACAATATTCCGTCAATATTTTTATTAAAAGTGGTAAATAATATTCATAGGTACCTAAGAAACTTGAAAACGTGTGCCGATATTTGCCTAAATATAATTTATGAGTGAATATCAGGAGCATAAAAATTATTCTGCTTTTTTGCAAGACAAAAAAAATACTCAAGAAAAATTTCGCGCGAGAACAAATGAATGAAATGAACAATGACAATATTTGATTTTTTAGGCTTTATGTTTGTGATCAGCTACCATAAATAAATCAATAATATAAATTTCATAGATTTTCATGCAATTAATGGTAGATAACGGAAGGATAAAAATTATTATGCTTTCTTGAAAGGTAAATATGTACTCTAGAAAAATTTTGCAAGTGAGAAAATTTGCTCATTTATCTATTACAATTTGCTTTCTTATGCAATTTTCATGAACAAATTTTTTTTGCAAAACTATTACGAAAAAAATATTAAATTGCAAAACTTTTGCACTTAAAGGCAATTCTCGATTATTTTGACATCACATTCTTATTCAGCGACCCAAAAAACCTACTAGGTACCAATTTCATCTCGATTTTCGCAAATTTCCTTTCCATGTCCCATTTTTTCATTGACAGGCACCACTGTGAGGTGGTCTAAAAAAATTATTTTTGAATTACAATGTGCACAACTTCTTAAAGTGTTCCTTTTTCGATTAAAAAATATTTTAAAAAAGAAAATTAAAATCCATAGGGTGAAAAAAAATCATCAACTCTCTTGGATGTACCCTGTTTGGTGTACACCCTATCAAAAAACGTCAAAAGCAGCAAAAATTAAAAAACGTACAGGATTTGCAATGTTAAAATCCTTAGCGAAAGACTAAAATAATTATTAGCACTTTAAAAGAGGTACTGCTAAAAAAATCCAGTCATTTTTTCAAAAATCCATGACTTTTCCAGGTTTTCCAGAAATTTTTCAAAATTCCATGAAATTTCCAGGTTTTCCAGATTTTGTAAAAACCCTGAATCCATTAATATTTAGAGGTCGCACAAACCGAATTTGTGTTTTTCAATAGAAATAGATATTTTATTCCTTAATGATACGAGAAATACACTCTAAATCTGAATTAGTAGTTTTCTTCTAATGAAATAATACCGAACCGTTTAACAATTGCTTTAGTAAGCATTTCTACTACTTTTTAGTACAAAACTACTAATTCATTTTAGAAACTACTAATTCATATTAGAAACTACTAATTCATATTCGAAACTACTAATTCATAGCAGAAACTACTAATCCATAGTAGCAAACTACTTATTCACTTAGTAAGGCTTATACTAAATGAATTAGTAACCCTTACTACATGAGTTAGTAGTTTTTTACTACGAATTAGTAGTTTTTTACTGCGAATTAGTAGTTTTTAACTAAAAATTAGTGTGTTTCTACTAAAAATGAGTAGAAATGCTTACTAAAGCAATTAGTAAACGTTTCTACACTGTTTCGTTAGTATAAAACTACTACTTCAGATTTAGAGAGTAGTATTTTATACGCCCAAACATGATTATTTTAATACACACCGTTTATTTTGTTTTGTATTATTTGTATTATTATTTCTAAGTAAAAAATTGTGTTCATTAAAGAGATTTTATTACTATATCTGATTAAATAGCCTTTTTCAATATCGATTTGACATTACTTTGTATAAACATATATTTAGACAATTGAAAGTAATACGAATATGCAATACTCTAAATGTAATTTTGCAGTTTCTGATACATTTTTTTAATAAATTAAAATAAGTTTACAAATATAATACAAATGTATTATTTTATCATCCTAATATATACTTATAAATTAAACCTCTAAATAGTCTAAATCTTATTCTATTTAAGGGTCAAAGAAATCATTTAGGATTAGGTCACGCTGTTCAATTTAATTTCGGAAGATTATTTCTTTAAAGTCGTTGTGCGACTTCTAAATGTGATTTGCTTAAATTTTCCTTTAACCCAAATTATTTTTATGATAAAAAGAACCATTAAGGCTATTGTGCGATTTGATTCTCAAAAATTCCTTTTTTCTACTGTATAAAATGAACCACCCTTACGTAATATCACGAACAAAAAATTTACCTTGACGTGTACCATTAACTTAAAACATGTCTAAAACTTTCAATAGTTTATCAAATTAAAATAAACCTATACAATTAATTTTTCAGTAAGAATTAAATTATGGAAGATTGCTAAAGGAACGGAATAAATTATTTTGGACCGTTTCCAAATCGGAAGCTTTTGTAATTGGGAGGAAAGCAGTTGAATTTTTTAAGGGCTATTTCCTCGGTGGTTGAGATACGCGGTCAGTTTATTATAATTTATTGATGACCGCACATTTGCATACGAGCGCCGACATTATTAGCGGCTGCCCGTATTTACCCCAGGCAAATCAGTTATCATTATGCGCACTGGCAGGGATGCAATTATAATTAACAGTTTATCCGGTATCCAGTAGCCACAACTGCTGCGATATAAAACGATATTACTAGCGATTAAATTTCTCATATTTCTATCGGATTCGTGCAGAAAAGCTAGCTTCAACGGGAGACGTGCCAAATATTTCTGCGTTTAAAATTTATGCAGTAATATCATGGTTATTTATTGTCACGAATCAATGGCATTAATTCCAGTATTGCAAAAATTAAATAGACTCGAAGATAATCATTTCTCAGTTCAGTGAATTAATTATCTTCGCTTCGATATTACGAGATCCACATAAAATGAATACGGTTTTTCTTATTTTGTTCTTTAAAAAGGAAGTTATTTATTTACTTTGAATGCAACTAATATTTTTTTAATTCAAGTTAATTTTTAATTAAAATTATTATTTTAAACGAAGCAAATGCAATATTCGTTCTGTTCATATTCAATTCCACCGTTTACTTCAACGAAGTAAAATATACTTGATCCAAATAACTTTTTTCAGACTCCATATTTTTATTCCTTCTTGTGAAGTATGACTTTTATTATGAGGTGTGTTGAACGTCGAAAATAAAATTTGATGCGAAAGCCAATATTTCTGACTCTATGTTGGCATTATTGTTAAACTTTTCCCTCTGCACATGTTTTGTGTACCACAGAGGACATTACAGAGGGGATGAATATTCGTGGGGTAGTGGCCTAGCCAGAGACCCTCGTTTCTGTCGCTCCCGATGTCCACCCCTTGTACGCTTTAATACCCAAATTCCACGTGCTGCAATCCGAAATACTAGAGTGTAAATCACAACTGTGAGATGCGACCTTACCACATTGCATATCGGATGCAACTATTTTCGTCATAACACAAATTTAAAAATTAAATTTAAGATCAAAAGCTTTACCCCCTTTTTTAGAAATATTTTAACAAAAGAGTTATGTGAATGTTCTTCCTTTTATCCATTTTTTGAAATAAAGATTGTTTTAAAATGCAGTCGAATAAGAAAAAAATTGGACGGGTGTCGCTTTGAAAATACGATTTTCAATTGAAAAAACATCATTATTTACATGTTTTTCAATTTATCGATTGCTCAGACGTTAAAGAAGTTTAACCACATCATCGTTGAACATTATATACGATTTTATAATGTTTAGCGCCACCCTAATAACTTTTTCAAGTCCAAAGTGTCTTATATCCACTCATGATTTATTTATAAAAGTAACTTTCAAAGATGCAGGATTTTTCTCACTGATTACAAGAAATCTTGTACTATTAGCGAAAACTATAAAACAAAAATACAGGTTGTAAATGAAAAA
Organism: Euceroptres primus; assembly: GCA_037177015.1. Taxonomy (NCBI): domain Eukaryota; kingdom Metazoa; phylum Arthropoda; class Insecta; order Hymenoptera; family Figitidae; genus Euceroptres; species Euceroptres primus. The sequence goes on from JBAGKK010520273.1 coordinate 3,873, forward strand.
CAAAAAGTGTAATCGAAAAATCGTTATTCGTAGGAAACGGTATTTTTTGGATATAAGACATTTTTGAAATGTGTTCTTCAAATATAGTTTTATAGATGATTGGAATTAGATTATTTTTAAGAAATGTTTTAAACTTAGTTTTAAACTTAGTTTTGAACTAGTTTGTGGAAAAGGCGTAAATTTCGAAAGGTTTAGGATAATGACAGTCTTTTAGATTATTTTTCTGACTAAATGGTAGTGTTTTCAGTTAATAAATGTTTGGTCTTGCAAGTTTATAAAAAAAAATTGTTAAGATGTTTCGTTGCTCCAAAAAATGTTACAAATTGCAATTGCTTTTCCTATATGTATATATGTATATATATATATATGTCTGACTGTGTTTGCTGCAATATCCCTAATTATTCAGAGTGCACATGCAACCCTTAAAGGATACAAAAGCTCTTTTTGCCTCGAGACAAGAGGGGAGACGCTATATGTAAAGTACTATACAGTGCACTTATATAAAACATCGTCGCAAGTATTCAGAGCCTAGTCAAGTATTATAACTTTCATACGTCGGCATGCGAGAGACAAGAGAAATGCAGCACGTAGTACAGTGAATATCAGGATCACGAGTAAAGAACTATGTTCGTCGTCTGCATATTTCGTACTCGTTCCTGGCGTTGTTCTCCCTCTGACTTTATCCCACTAGTTACTCAACTCCCCTACAGTCTTACCATCAACTACTACATCCTACTTGAAAATAACATAGCACCAGCTCAAGTTAATTATGTTATAACAATTGAAATTCTTGAGTAATTGTAGAATTTTCTTAGCATTAGTTGGCTAGGTGGAAAGACTGTGCAGAATTTATGTAGAATGCATTCTATAGAGCCCTCACAAGAATTCTATATTTGTATTTTGTACTTATTTATGAAGTTCCTAGGGCTAAATAGCTCTCTAAGGAACAGATAATAAACAGTATAAAAAATATTCGGTAATCTTATTTTAAAACAAACAAAGATATCAAATTGAAACTTAAGAGGATGATAGGAAATATGAATGGGCACATCTGTTATGTGTCGTTTTTTCAAAATTTTGCAAAAAAAAAATTTTTCAAAATAATTTTTTTTTAATTTTGAAAAAGTGACACATAAAAGATGTGCTGTATCATATTTTCTATCCTTCTTTAAGTTTCAACTTGATATCTTTGTTTGTTTAAAAATAGGATTGCCGAATATTTTTTATACCCTGTCGGTAATTCGTGACATCATAATGTATCACACGCCCTTAAACAATTCGAAGTAGTATGAAATAGAATGAAATAGAATAATGCGAAAAATCAAACATAAGTAGTGAAAAAAATAATAGAGAAATGATATAAAAAGATAAAAGTAACAATAGTAATGTTGTTGGTTGGAATTTCTATAGACTTCACAAGAATTCTACTCAAATTTCTGTAGAGACTTCACAAGAATTCTTCAAGAATTATAGTCCAATTTGCATAGAATTTTATATAGAATTTCTGTATTGTAGAATTCTTGTGAGGATTTTGTCAAAATTGGACTAGAGTTCTTGTGAGGACTCTGAAGAAGTTTGAGAGGAATTCTTTTGAGGATTGTATGTAGACATTCTATATAGACATTCTACATAAAATCTGTATAATTTTTCCACCGGGCAGGACAGTACTTTTTACAGTTGCTGAAAGCAGTGTTTGAGTTTTCATAAAACTTTTGTAAATATGTAGAAAGTTAGGCAATAAATGCATTTTGAAACAGAGTCCTGCACGGTCCGAAAAAGTAAAGCCCAATCCGCTCGTGAGCTCTGTGAGCTGAGTTTATTCTGATCCGTAACAAAACAAAAGAGAGGAAATTAAAAACTGAACTCAGCTCATAGATTTCACGGGACGGGCAGCCCAGGCCGTAAGATTTTTTATTTAAATAATGTAAAACAAATGTTTTTTTATTAGTTTTATTTATTATTATATGAAACTGTCTATATAAATTACAGTTTTAGAAAGGAATTTGCTTCCTAAAAATACCTTTTACACTTTAGCTTAAAATACAATATGTAAACTTTATTTACACACAAACTGTTGAAAACATTGCATTATAATAGTTGTTTATTTATTTTTCAGTTTTCTAATAAAAAAATTAATTAACTCTCATATTACTATCTCAATTTTTTTGAAAATTGTAATTATTCTGAAGGAATTTAAAAATATTTATATTGCGATATCAATTTCGTATTATTTGTTATTTTTGTTTATAGAGATAGGTGAACCCAGTGCATACATAGTTTTAATTCATTTTCAGTTTTCTAACAAAAAAATTAATTAACTATCATATTACTATCTCGATTTTTTTGAAAATTGTAATTATTCTGAAGGAATTTAAAAATATATATATTGCGATATCAATTTCGTATTATTTGTTATTTTCGTTTGTAGAGATAGGTAAACCCAGTACATACATAGTTTTAATTTTATTTTATCATTCTTTTGTAGTTTAAATGCGTCTTGATACCTTTGACAGTAAGAAAACTAAGCAAAATTATAAAAGGAGTGAAATAATTTATATTTATGATTAACTTCCAAATAAAATTTGATTTAGAAACTTAATTCTTGTTTGCAATTTAAATTTTCTCGAAATAGTACATTATGTAACAAGGGGCGAAAGGAGCAGATTTTTTCCGGGGGCTGAAATTACCCAAGGGAAAAATCTACTTTCGTCCCGTGTTGCATATAGTATTTTATTCCACTCTCGCCCGTGGCCACCTTTTGGTCCTGAAAAGCGGGTCCGACGCATTTTTCTATAGCTTTATTCGCGGCTCGAATTCTGATCGACTCGGAGCAATTCAGATTTTCAATATGGCGACCGTCGACCAATCACAGCCTCGGATTTCGGAGGAGTTCTCGAGCCGCGAACAAAATATATAAATAAAATTTTTCTTTATTTTGTAATTACAATCTCTTTATTTTTTTTAAAAACTAATTTATTATAAAACGAATAGTATTGTAACAAAAATTGTAAAAGAAAAAAATGTCAATTTTACTTTCGCCCCGCTAATTTTACTTTCGCCCCACTAATTTTACTTTTTCCCCGCTAACTTTACTTTCGCCCCGCTAATTTTACTTTCACCCCGCTAATTTTAATTTCGCCCCGCAAATTTTACTTTCGCTCCGCAAATGCGGTTTACGGGAAATATATGTTACTTTCGCTCCTATTTTGAGAGGCAAAAGGTGGCCATTTCGGTCGAGTGTGGCATAAAAGACTTATTCACATAATGATAATCAAAACACCTGGAGGAAGAAAACTATTTTCTCTTTTGAACTACTGACATAGAATCGTTTTTAACATTCACTCTACTCTCAATGATAATATTTTAAGAAGTGTTAAATAAGTTTGGATTTTTTTCTAAAACTGGAAGCTGATAAACAGAACATTCATTTAGCTAAAATAGCTAATTTTGGTAAAATTGACATATAAAAAGATGGAATTAAAGGAATCCAAGAAAATTAAGCAAAATTGAAAGGAACGAAATCATTATATTTATGATTAATTTATATTTATGATTAACTATTAAATAAAATTTAATTTAGAAACTTAGTTCATGTTTGCAATTTTTATTTCCACGAAAACGACTTTTAAATTCCTTTAGAATAATTGTAATTTTAAGTAATCGAGAAAGTAATATAGTAGTTTAATTAATTCTTTTGTTAGAAAACTAAAAAATAAATAAAAAACAACTATTAAAATGCAATGTTTTCAACAGTTTGTCTGTAAATAAAGTTTAAATATTTACATTTTTTTACATTACATTACATTTACATTTACATTACATTCTTTTGTAACTGTCAACCTGGCTCCTAAAAAGCAACATATTGAAATAATGAAATAAACGATTTTTTATTATAAGAAAAGCTCACTTTTTCAGCTCCGAGTATATTTTTTATTTTGTTTTGATACTTGATATGTTTTTTGTTGGAAACATACCAATTAAATTTTCAACATTTTAAGTCAACTTGTTTACTTTTTTAATTTTGACTCTAAATTTGAATTCTAAAACTTAAAAGAACCCCTTCATTATGACTTGCATGGAAACCTACCAATTTAATTAAATTTTCAAAATTTTAAGTCAACTTTTTGAGTTTTCTAATTCTGACCCTAAGTTGTGTCTTAGTCTAAGACTAAGACATTAAGACATTCTAAGACTTTACGCATGTAGTTTTTTATAAGTTGCCTTATGAAACTATGAATTAAAAAATTGATTTTCTCAAAGAGGGAGAAAACTGCTCCCAGTTTTGATTTTTGAAATAGGGACTAGCACAATTGTGTCCCATCCGCAATACGTCTCATCCGATACAAATAGGGTATTACTTAGTGAGAAAACAACTTTTAAGGGAAATAAATACATGAGGTGTAAACATCGCGTCTATAGAATCTTTTTTAAAAATTCCAACTATATAGTCTCATACAATCAACAGATTTTTTAAGAAATGTAGTTAAGTGTCAAATGGTGGGGGTATTTCTTGTCCCATTCGATATACCCACTTCAGTGAGTATTGCAAGAAAACTGTAATCAACTATAAAATTATCCTTGTCATGAATCAAATGGCTCCTATTCCAAGTTATACACATTTTAAAGGATTTTCGAAATAGTTTTAGATTGCGAGATACAAGTGTATAAATGTCCCATCCGATTCCAAAAGAATGGATGATATAGGATTTTAAGCTGAAGTGTAAAATGTATTTTTAAGAATGAAATTCCTTTCTAAAACTGTAATTTATATAGAGAGTTTCATGTAGTTGATAAGAAAAACGTTTGTGTTACATTATTTAAATAAAAAATCTTACGGACCAACTTGCACGGTCCGTGAAATCTACACTTAAAAAACTGTTTGGTTCGGACAACAAAACGATTTGGTTCCTATAGAAGCAACAAAATTTTTCGGTTGTGCCAACCAAATTTCGGTTCTTTCAACAAACCTTTTGTTTAACCATAAAAAAATTTGTTAATTCAACCAGAACAGAGACTTTGTTGGTTCAACAAAATGTTTGTTGGTTCCACAAAAGGTTTGTTGAAAGAACCAAAATTTGGTTGGCACAACCAAAAAATTTGGTTGCTTCTATAGAAACCAAATCGTTTTGTGGTCCGAACCAAACAGTTTTCTCAGTAAATGAGATGAGTTCAGTTCTAAATTTCCTGTCTTTTGTTTAGTTATGGATCAGAATGAATAGAGCTCATGAGCTATTCACTGTTTTGGCCCGTGCAAGACTCTGTTTTGAAGTATGAAGGCTTTCAGTTTTGTTTACTATTGAAACTGAATTTGAATCTTTCATCAATCCAAGTCCTACAATTTTTGAAAGTAAACGAATTTAATTCAGAACCTTTTCAAATTGGAAGAATTTGATTCAGCATTGCGTTATGATTCTTCAAAATTTAAATTAAAAATGACATACTAATACAATTTTAAAAATAAGTTTCAAGTTATTTGACAATTTTCATTGTTGCTTAGCTCCAATAATTATAGTTTAATATAGAAGAAAGGAAAAATCGATAAGAAATGAAATGAAATGAAGTTCAAAGGTCAACTCTCCCAATAAGAGAAATTGTCTTCGCAGTTTGGATAGGATTGCTAGGGGCCAATTCGCATAAGTTTCTGAGATTCCTTCTGCAATTGACAACTCGTGGTTCCGTCTTTCCTAACCAAGGCAGATCCTGTGCACGACCTTCGCACAACTGTTGTATACGAAGTCCTAACTTTATCGTAGTGTTGTCTACTAACGCGTACACTGTTCGCGGCAGCTACTTCGGACTAGTTGAGAATCTGAGTCTGAAGAGATGGGAAGGGACCGCACTAGAAATGGAGTAAAGTTGTTCGCCAGTTTCTCGGCGACATCGTATACCAGATGCTTCTTGGGTCTTGTTGCCTAACTTCCACTGACGGAGGCTCTACCTACTTTTCCAAGATGGAACCACTTCCATATTATTGAAAAAGGTATCCCAGAAATCTCGAAAAGGCCAAGTAGTATTTCCATTCTTGGAAGAATTTTTAGAAAATAATTTTGCATATTAAAACATTCGTCTACCGGACGTGTTTTAATATTAAATCCCTAATGATAAATTCCCCCCTTCACTCATTTAAATTTTATTTAAATTCACTGATAAATTCATGACATCAGAGTTTGGTAGATTTTCTTGAAAGTTAAAAATATTCACATTTAAAAAATTAAAATTTTGACACTTTAATTAATTGAAAAGCATTTTAAATTTAAATTTAAACTGACTCCAATTTTAGATTTTAAAAAATTCAACACATGAAATTGGAAGCCAGAACTAAAACCAGAATTCAAGTACGAATTGTGAGAAGACTATTGTCCCTTGACTGACTTGTTTATTTAATGCAAATGAAGTTTTGTCTCGCCATAGACGAAGTCGTCGTCAATTGGTTGGGGATCGACGCAGATTTATTTACAAGGCGGCTTTTCGAATAATTAATCAAATTGAAGTTCGGTTAGCTAGACTAGATCCTGGTACTGCAGACAGAGAATCCTGGTAAAACTTGATAATTTAATCTCGAAGCGGCAAAGTTAATTCTACTGATGGGGTTTCTGGGAAGAGCTTGCTTTAGAGTATCCAGAATTTCCACTAATGCGCAGGAACACTAACACATTTCCATTTTCCCTAGTCAATAGTAAAGGATCTTTAAGAACACAGAAAAAACGAAGAATAAATTTTACCTCGATTCCAAGGTAATAATTACCTGCAACAAAAATTAACTTCACAGGATAAATTTTTCCCAAATATCGGTTAAATTTTCTTTTGCTTTTCTATGACAACGCATATATTTTGAAGGATGTAAAGTTGTCTGAATAAAAATTTAACCTTCTAAAAAATTATCTGCAAAGAATTTTATCCTTAGTTTTTTCTGTGAGAGTAAATTTTCTTTACACCCTATTATCTGTGTTTAGCACCTGATAAGATTTATACTTGCACTTAAGAATTAAGGACAGTTTTCCCGAAAGACTCAAGAATCTTTGCGCAAGATGTTAGTTTCCGGATTTATGAAAAAGGAGGCCTTCATGCGGAAATTGAGATTAGGAACTAAGACGATTTTAAGCAAAAGCCACCCTCTTTCTCTGAAAGATTTGTTCGAGAATTAAGGGACTAAGGATATTATTTGATGTTTGAATGAGAAATCTTCTCTTCTTTGAATATTATAAAATGATTTTTTTAAAGCTTGCATCTCAGTTGCTTATAAATGACGACTATTGTAAATTTTTTCTTAATTCTGTCTGTTAATTTCAATATGAAAATTCTCAAGAAGAAGATTCTTAATGATGGAGGATAAACCCCAAATAATTGTGAAACAAATACTTACAATTAGAAGAACTGTTTGATATACATGCGTAAGATGGACTCACCTGCAACAAACAAACAAAATTTTTATTAGTAAATCAATTCATTAAATTTCTCAAAAGCGAACGGAAAATTAATCAAGAATGTCAGTTCTTCACTAAAGAATACAAAAAAGATCAGCTCTTAATAATATTGTTTAACAGATTATCCCGACTGTTTTGAAATTTCTACTTAATCACAGAAAAGCCATTTTCCTAGATCTTTAGACGAGAAATCACCGATAGTTCGTCGAGTGTTTGTACTATATTGAAAAGGGGTAGCTCGGTACACGGGCACCTGATAGAAAGCTTTTAATTCCTTTTAATGAGAGTATCCTTTGAACATGCTCGAAGCTTTAACTCTGAATCCTACAAAGTGCTTCCGTGATAGTGAGCTTGCACGAAAAAAAAGACTAACATTCAGTTCGTCAATATGTCACAGCGATCCGTCGCTCTTCGTAAATGACGAAACCTTTTTGCCATGAATACGAAATAAAAGTGCACTGTTACTGTTCTACTATTGGAAAACTGTATAGAAAACGTAGAAAATATCAGCTTTTTCTTTTTATAAAATAAGTACAAATCTATCACTTCAATTGTAACAATAAAGTAGTCAGAATATTTAGTCCTCTTTTGCAGTCTTGTCATTTATTTGAAACAAGTCTCTAACGGATTTTTAGCCTTTCTTCAGCAAAACTCTGATTCTTTTGCCTTTCCCTGTATTCTTTCCTATTTTCTTCAGCTTTCTCTCTAATTTTCCCTTTATTTTTTTTAACTTTTTTCATCGCTCTCTTCTTTTGTAGCTTATTCTTATTTCAATTCCCGCCTCAAACTCTTTAGCCTTTCATTCGCCTTTGGACTAAAATTTGTCGGCTGAATATAAATTGAATCGTTGTCAAGTGCACTAATATATTCAATATTCATATATAAAATATTTTATATACATACATATATATATACACACACACACATATATATATATATATATATATATATATATATATATATACGTAAATCTTTATACTCGGAAGGATTGGTAATGAACTTGAAAATTGAATCGATCCGATTTTACGCTCCGATTGGCACCACGAGAGAGAAATTTTAATTCATTCCTGGAAAGTCTGCGATTCCTGGAAATATAGATTAAGTTATAAATTATTTCAAAGAAATTTTTATTTAAATTAATTTGTATAAAAACTTCTAAGTCTTAAAAAATCTACGACAAATAATTTCTGATCTTCAATTTATAAAAGTGTACCGACAAGCTTAGAATTCTAAAAATATTTTCTAGAACATAATGTTTATTACAGTAAACTTTAATAGTTTCCTTAACATTAGTAACCAGTAGACAGAATTTTGCTATTTTTTATGACAGAAAATATTTCCTATTTCACTCAAAAATATAGAAGAGACTAATAAGGGAAATATTTGAAAGTGTATCTTATTATAAAATTCTTATTACAGATGCGAAATAAATTTTCCTTCAAATCTTAAACGGTAAGGTATTACGTAAATGATCACGCACGGCTCGTAAACTATTAGAGTAGCCGTAACCGTTGAACGAAAAAAGTGCAATTCGCGCTCCTGAGAACGACTGTCTACAATGCATATTTTGCACAACAGATGTGGCTCTTGAGAACACACATGGAAAATAAATATTAGAAACCACAAATAAGAATTGTAAACAATACGAGCCAGCAAACAGCATAAAAATATAACCAAACCTCTAGAATGCAGATGATCTCGCAAGTCTTGGCACGAATCCTAGCAGCATCTCTAACATTCACTCAAAACCTCTCTACTTTTCTCAAGAGTTCGTTGACATGCGGAGTATGAGTTATCAAGAGCTTCGACACTCAAAAGTTATAATTGTCAGAAATTGTACGATTTGTCTGTTATGAAGGATCCAGACTCAAAATCCAAGACTTTGGATAACAATAGAAGTATTTTAAGTAAGATTTCTCTTTCATTTATTAAAAACTAAAATACAGAGCTATTTTCCTTGGGATTTATAAGTCAACATAAAGATTTGATTAATTTTGAGTTTCACCGTACGGAGTGGACATCCTTAAATATAATTGAATATATTAAATTAAGGTGTTAATTAAATTAATCAAATTAGTGGAAGTGATTCGATTCTGATTAAATTTGAACACAATGATTTAACCAATTTTGATTGTGTACTGCAAGAATATCTCCTTCAGATTGAATACTCTGCCTAACTATAGTTCTCTAACGTCAATGCTCGACCCCTGCCCTGACCTGTATCTATTGTGTCCCCTTGGTTGTTTCACAAGGTCAAGAGGAATTCAAAGCGTGTCAACTACTGCCTCAAACAATCCTCATTGTAAGCATCACTGCATTCCTTACTCATGTTCTAATTACTCTTTTATTCATCAGGTATATAATTTATCCGTAATTTTTAATGCAAAAATTATTAAGGATGTTCACCCCTTATTACACCACAAATTTTTAAAATAGGTTTAGAAAATCGGGGAAACATGGCAATTATGCAAATAACCATAATGTTAAATATAACAAATTTTAAAAAAGAAAGTAAAGTGCGATATGGAAAAAATAGTTGAATCTGTAATTGTTTATTTAATATTAGTCATTTGAGATTTCCTTTCACTTAAGAAAAAAAATCGTACTTCAGATTCAATCTTGATCATTAATAGCGTATTTTGTTCTTTAAAATACTATCTACAATTCTATTTGGATGAATTCAATTAAAAATAAGTTCGTTAGATATATAGATAGTTGGAAAAAATATTAGTTAATTAACCATTTGCTTCATGTAAATTTAACTGCGTTTTAATAAGAACTAACCAAATGGTCTTGTAGATAATATTTTAAGGGGGTAGACTACATTTGGGCCTCTAAAAATAAAGTGATTTTTGTGATTTTTTTGATGAAATGAAAAACTATTGAGTAATTTAAAGTTAAGGGCTTTATTATGCATAAAAAAGTGTCTAAAATAATTTTTTTCATTCTCTAATTTGGCGGTGGTTCCGCCCATCTAAGTTGCAGTAGTGTTTTTAGAGGACGTCCGCGGCAAGAAATCTTAAAAATCCAATTTCGCATCTGGAACAATAAACCAAAAAAATTCTTAAAGTAGATAAGACTGCCCAGTAAAGTATCCATGATTTTTAAGATTGGTTGAAAATTAGCAATTTTATAAAGCTTCGAATGTCGTTTTTTCAAAACATCAAATTTTCACTTCAAATGATCACCATTTTCACAAAAATCAAATTTTTACTTCAAATGATCACCATTTTCACAAAAATCAAATTTTTACTTCAAATGATCACCATTTTCACAAAAATCAATATTATTTAATAATCTTGGATACTTCACTGGGCAAACTTATCTACTTTAAGAATTTTTTTGGTTTTTTGTTCCAGACGCAAAATTGAATTTTTGATATTTCCTGACGCGTAAGTCCGCAACTTGGATGGGCCGTACCGCCGCCAAATTAGAGAATTTAAAAAAAATTATTTTAGACACTTTTTTATGAATAATAAAGCCCTTAACTTTAAACAACTCAATGGTCAAATTAAAATCCCAAAGCTTGACATGATGTGAAAAGTTAGTATTGTATTAAAAAATTAGTATAAACCCAAGAATAATATGTGTCCGAAGTTAGGGCCAGTGTCCGAAGTTAGGTGATTCTACGGTATCAATGACGAAGATTGAATCAAAGTTACAATTTTTTTCTAAAACGAAAAAAAATAAAACCTTAAATAACTAATGTTAAATAAACACATACAGATGCAACTACTTTTTTCTAAATTGCCATTAGATTTCTCGTTTAAGATTTGTTATATTTAACAATGCGGTTATTCTCGATTTTACAAACTATTTCAAAGATTATTAAAATTTGACGTCCGATAAGGGTTGAACATCTGTAATTTCTCATGGAATTTTATTGGTTGTATCTATTCATCAATTTATTCCATCTTAATATTCGAAACTGGAAACAATTAATTTTAAAGAGTTTAAATTAATTTTAAATTAAATTTAAATTAAAATTAATGAGAAAATAAAAACTCGACGCAATTGTACATATTTTTAGAACTTTGGTTAGATAATTTCATAATGTGGAATTGACAAGGCAGAATAAGATTATATTCCAGACAAACGAATATGAGTTTCAGTGAAGGATTGGCAAAGCAAAGCAGAAAGTGAAGCGGTAAATGAGAGAAAATCCGAGAAGAGTATGTTCTACGTGTCATGAAAGGGGTGAGGGTCGAGGGTGACAAGCTCGGTGTCAGTCGCATCTGACAAGAGGACACGCTCCGGCAATAATGAACCACTCTTCGTTCTTTCGCGCTAAAAATACGCTAGGGTTGGATGTTAAGCTTCTCTGCCGGTTTTAACAGGCCAAGGCTTATCCTCGCGAATGTAATCGGGCAATCAAAAATGTTCAAAGTGCACATTTTTTGAAAACCCATGGGATATATGTAAAGCGCTTACTTTTGGTGTTAAAAATCCCTTTCAAACAGAAAGTCCCTCTTTAAAAAAAGGTATTAATTAAAAACTTCAGAGTATATTTTCACATCCCTTGCTTCATACATAGATTGTTGAGAATGTTAAGGATAAATACAGATTGAAACTGTTGTCTAAATTATTTAAAATGGTCCAAAAATTAGTAATTAAGGGTATTCGATTCATAATGATGTCACGAATTACCAACCGAGTTTTTATTTGTATTCAGATGTCCCGGAAATTAGAACAGCACATTAAAAATTTTTAAAAATTGAAAGTTGTGCTAAATTGTGCTACATTTGTGCTCATTTGTGCTGCAAACGATTTTTCGAAAAATCAAAAATTACGGCCACAATTAACGAAATCGTTTTTTCTTTAGCAGAACAGCAAGTTATTTTCAACTTAAAATCAAAGGTTGTGCTAGGTAGATTAAAGTACGCTGAATTTTGTGCAGCAAAGAAAAATTTCAAAAACCTAACCATTTAAAAAAAAAGAAAAACACCACAAAATTTTATTTAAGAAAATTAAAACTTGTCCCGAATTGTGCTGGGGAAATGCAATCTCTTTACCGATTTGGGAAATTCTGTACGACCAACAGTTTTCATATAAAAACTCAAAATCTAAACTCAAAAGTCTCAAAATTATCAAATTTTTTAAAAATAAAACTTGTGTTGAATTGTGTTCGAGAAATTCAATCTCTTTTCCCTCATTTAAAATTCCGTACGACCAACAGTTCTTGAATTAAAACTCAAAATCTAAACACAAAAGTCTCAAAATTATCAAATTTTGAAAAAAAAACTTTTGCTGGATGGTGCTCAAGAAGTGTCTCAAAACTATCAAATTTTGAAAAAATAAAACTTGTGCTGAATTGTGCTCGAGAAATCTCTCATATAAAATTCCGTACGAAATTATAACTTACTAAATATCGTTCTTGTCGCTAATTATCTAGATGTAGATGCGACGTTAAATAATTCGTTTCAAAAAAAATTCCGTACGACCGACAGTTCTCGAATTAAAACTCAAAATCTAATCTCAAAAGTCTCAAAATTATTAAATTTTGAAAAAAAAACATTTGCTGGATGGTGCTCAAGAAATGCTCTTTTACCTTTTGTAAAATTCCCAGCGACCAACAGTTCTCAAATTTAAAATCAAAAACTACACTCAAAAGTCTCAAAATAATAAAATTTTGAAAAAAACTTGTTCTAAATAGTACTCAGGAAATGAAATCTCTTTTCCCCCTTATGATATTCCGTACGACCAACAGTTCTCGAATTAAAACTCAAAATCTGAAACTCGAACATCTTAAAAGAATCAAATTTTGAAAAAAAAACAAAACTTGTGCTGAATTGTGCTCAAGAAATGTAATAACTTTTCCCTCTTGTAAAATTCCGCAAGACCAACAGTTCTCAAAATAAAACTCAAAATCTAAATTAAAAAAATCTACAAGCCGTAAAATAATCAGATTTAAAAAAACCAAAACATGTGCTGGGTTGTGCTCTAGAACTGTTGGTCTTACGGAATTTTACAAGAGGGAAAAGTGATTGCATTTCCTGATCACAATCCAGCACAAGTTTTTTTTAAAAATCTGATTATTTTACGACTTGTAGGTTCTCTGAATTTCAGATTTTAAGTTTTAATTTTAGAACTGTTGGTCTTGCAGAATTTTACAAGAGGAAAGAGTGATTGCGTTTCTTAAGCACAATTCAGCACAAGTTTTATTTTTTCAAAATTTGATTATTTTGAGATTTTTGAGTTTCAGATTTTGAGTTTTAATTTGAGAACTGTTGGTCGCAGGAAATTTCACAAATGGGGAGATTGCATTTCTTGAGCATAATCCAGCACAAGTTTTGGTTTTTCGAAATCTGATAATTTTGAGACAATTTAGATTTTGAGTTTTAATTTGAGAATTGTTGGTCGTACAGAATTTCACAAGAGGGAAAAGAGACTTCATTTCCCGAGCACAATTCAGCACAAGTTTTGTTCTTCCAAAATCTGATAATTTTGAGACTTTTGAGTTAGATTTTGATTTTTAATTTAAGAACTGTTGGTCGTATAGAATTTCATAAGACGGAAAAGAGATTTCATTTCCCGAGCACAATTGAGCACAAGTTTTATTTTTTTTTTCAAAATTTGATTATTTTTAGATTTTCGAGTTTCAGATTTTGAGTTTTAATTTGAGAACTTTTGGTCGCAGGAAATTTTACAAGAGGAAAAAGTGATTGAATTTTTTAGCACAATTCAACACCAGTTTTGTTTTTTCAAAATTTTATAATTTTGAGACTTTTGAGTTTAGATTTTGAGTTTTAATTCAAAAACTGTTGGTCGTACGGAATTTCCGTATTTTTGAGATTGCATTTCTCGAGCACAATTTAGCACTAGTTTTAATTTTCTTGAATAAAATTTTGTGCTGTTTTTCTTTTTTTTTTAAATGGTTAGATTTTCGAAATTTTTCTTTGCTGTACAAAATTCAGCGTACTTTAATCTACCTAGCACAACCTTTGATTTTAAGTTAAAAATAACTTGCTGTTCTGCCAAAGAAAAAACGATTTCGTTAATGGTGGCCGTAATTTTGGATTTAAAAAGAATCATTTGCAGCACAAATGAGCACAAATGTAGCACAATTTAGAACACTTTCAATTTTTTGAAATTTTTAGCAAACTTTCATTTTTTTGAAATTTTTAGTTTGCGGTTCTAACTTCCGGGACATTGTATTCAGCGGGTTTATTAAGAGAGAAATGCAAATATAATGGTGAAATTTGAGGAAATAATAAGAAATATATCAAGGAATCGATGTCTGGTGCGTTTCAATTTTTATTTTGAAAATAATTATTTTTGAAAATTTTTTTTACGAAATTGAAATGCACCAGACATCGATGCCTAAATATATTCTTTACTATTTCCCAAAATTTCAGCATTATATTTGCTTTTTTCTGTTAATGAACCCATTGAAAGTAAATAAAAAATCGGTCGGTAATCGTGACGTATATATCATATATATATATATATATATATATATATATACATATATATCACATACCCTTAATAGATTTGAAAGGGAAGTTAGAAATTGGGGAAATAAATAGATTGAATTGGAATAAATTTAATTGAAATTGATTTAACTAAAATTGATTGAAAATGAAAAAGGTAAGTAGAAATAAAAGACAAGTTGCACAACTATAAAGGGTATAGGTAACCTGTAAAGACTAAGTGTGCAATCAGACGATGTAAAAGCGGCGAAACGAGAAATGCGACAGGCGATGCAGGAATAACAAGGAAATTCCGCTTTGCAGACCGACCTCCAATCACCTCGGAAACGGTTCAATAGTCACCCTCCGATAAATCGATAGGTACGCGAAACCAATAGCTATCGTTTCGATTTTCGTGCCCAAGCATCCGATCCCTTCAATCCCTTGTCCTGTTTCAGCGGTTGCGAAATGTCAACCATAATTCCGAACCTGAATTCTAATCTTGTTTCCAGCAAACAAATTATTTTAATCGTCCTTCTTCCTCTACTTTGCTTATTGAACTCGAGTGGCACTAAAGTGCAATTTATCTTGCACTTTGATGTCTCAAACTCGCAAAATTATTTCACCCAATACTGCATATTAAAAACTGCCTTCAGGAACAAATTATGTTAATTGCAGATTATAATTCATTCATTCATTCATTCATTGAAGGATTTAAAAAGAGAAATAGATTATATTATAATTTATCGTAATGGAAAATGTGCTCGTTTTACAAGCAGCAGGAATTTTCGTATAATTTCTCATTTTATGAAGCCAGTAAACCAAACTGTGAAAATTGGTGTGCCTGAAGACGAGGATCGCACCTTTAACATGAATGAAAAAAAGACCTGTCTCGGGGTAGTTTGGTGTCTGAAACGGTGCCGAATGGGTGAATGGTGGATACCTTGAAACTCGTCGTATAATGAGTTGTAAAGACGATTCGTAAGACGAATGAAAGCTCATTGAAAGCCAGTGAAAAAAGATGGGTGTGAGGAAAGTTTGAAAGAAAAGTGACACAAAAATGATAAATATACGCCAGTTTCAGTTTTCTTCCAGAATAGAAACAAAAAATTTTTCTAAATTTATATAAACTCTAAAAAGATGTTAAATTTTGATAGGGAATTCATTGTAATAGAAGAACTATTTAAAACAAAATTCCCTTGAAGGAAAATTGAGACTTGACAACTGTATCTTTAAGTGTGTACATCTCTTTCACACGTCACCGCACAATACTTTTTCATATGATCTAGACCGAATTTCTCTCTCGTATTTGCAAATAGACAATATCCAGTGGACCAAAAAATCCGGTGCATTCGGTCGAGTTCGATTGATATTCTCGCTGTCTCCATCATCCATATATCGAACATTTTCCCTGAACTGGTACGTGAAATGCCAGATGCAAGCAGCATTAGAAGAAAACGAAGGAATGCGTTCATTTCTTTTTTGTTTTACGATAAAGAACAGCGAGGTGAATAAAGCGAGGAGACGAAGGAGAAAAAGATGAAAAAATGCAATCGATAGATTCTTCTTTCAGTAACTTTTGTCTTTTACCGTCATGGCTTCTGAGCTACTGGCTCTTCTGCCACTCCAACACGACTCTGCATACAAGACATCTCCATTTAGATGTGTTGTCTCCTTAGTCAATCTCCCCTTTCCTTCTCCTCTTCTCTTTCGAAATTCTTCCTTCGTTCTCTTTTTATTCCTCTCCAGCTTACTATCTCTCTTCTATCCTATATTTCCTTTTACTTCTATTTTTTTCCTTTCTTTCACTTTTTTCCCTTTTTTCATCCTCATTTTTTCCTCTGAAATTTCCTTTCAACCGACGACTAACTGGTCGTTCGTCCATCCTGTTTGTCTTTCACTTTCCGACGACCGTGATTCAACAAACTGACTTTTATTTTTTGCTTTTATTAATTTCTTTTTTTCATTCTTTTTTCTCACTGAATCGCCGAGAAGAAATTCATGCCGTATCATTTACTTAGCAGCTCTACAAGAAGAGCAAGTTCATTGAAGGAAAACGGAACCGTCAGACGTGAAAATGCAAACGGTAAAATGTAATGACGGCAGCTGCTTTCTTTCGTCACTATTGACATTAACTTTTTCTTATAGTGACACAAAAAATGGCGTGATATCTTTTAACCTTTTGTTGTTATGCTACTTTTATTGAAACATGGATAAAATGCTTCCACTGTTACATTTTATTATGTTTGAGGATAAAAAAAAACTTTAAAAAACGGTGAGAATCTGTTCTTGTTGTTTACGATAAATTGGAAATTTTAGACCTCATGAAGAAAACCAACTGATGAAAACTGGATGATCTGATTTTTTATGACCTCTAACTTTATAACCTTTTTTTTGCGATCAGTAATATAAAAAATACTGAAATGTTAATCATTTCATGCTACAAAATAATTGAATTGATTATTTAACAATTCCCGAAATTAATAATAATTATTAAATTAATAATTTCCCGAAATTTAAAACATTATTCCGATTATTCGACCTCATAAAAAAGAAATAAAAATCATTTTAACAAATTAATTTATTATAAACATTATTATGAACCCGTATTGTGTTAACTCTGAATTCACTCCTCGTTTATTTGATTCGCTGATAATCACGCAACGACTTCTGTTCATTGTCCGTAAAATATAAAAATAAACACTGAATACATAATTAATACAGAAAATCTGAAGCTTTGAAATCGATAACGTTATTGGTTGAATTTCAATGAGTTTCCGATCCAAACGCTTTTTGATGGAACGAGAATATTAAATCATAAATATTGAAATTATCTGTAGAATTTCATCCGAGTGAATTCAAAGTTCGTTTGTGTCTGTGTGAGCATGTTCATGAATGGATTCTTTTGCAAGGGATCCGCATTCCCGAAACTCCAACAATAATAATCGTTTTCGAAGCACAACTCGAAAAGAAAGTTTTCATTGCTTGAGACGCACGTATATTGACGCACGTACGTCTATGTATTTTGTATACTTTCGTGCACATTTATATAAATATTGTGCACATTTGTATACATATTGTGCACATTTATATACATATTGTGCACATTTGTACACATATTGTGCACCTTGCGTGCTCTTTATCAAGAATTCTGAAACACTTGAGCTTATAAATTATAAATGTAAAAAATGTTTTACATATTCCAACACCTAACACTGGTATCAAAACTTATTTTTTTCCTATTTTCTTTTCCTAGTTTCTTTTTTCCTCTTCCTGTATTAAGGAATTTACTACATTTTGAATTCTTATTGTAACAAGCTACGAACATTTTTTTTGTTATTATCCGGATTAATCTTTATGTGAATCTTGAAAATGTTGCACTCTTTTAATTTGTTTAAAAAATGAATGCTTCAAAAATTGGTGGTGAAATAAGTCAACTTTTTTATAGTAATGTTAGTTCTTTAAAGTTAGTATGACGATTTCGTTCAGCGCACGTAAATTTCGTACACATTTTCATACATGTTGGAAAATCGGAAGCATTTAACCAGCGAGTACGAAAAATGAACTTTTTTTGTGGAGGACAGGCAATTTTCGCCGCACGTGCGTCGAATTAAATTTTCAGGTCATTTTTAGCACGTACACGTTCACTGTTCAGTTTTTTAAAACGCGCTCGTTCGAGTCTAAATGATATAGTCGATCGAAATAAATGGTGACGCTGGTGCTTCGCTCTCTAGTGAAAGGTTTGACAGGAGAAAGAAAAATGACATTTTCACGCTCTCACCCATGTATAAATTTACAAAATATTAAGCTTTCTATAGACAATAAACTGGAACGTTTAAAAAACGTTTAAAAAATATATATTTCTTTGTATGAAAAAACCCTTGTCTTTTTTTTAATAAGTATTTTATAAGTAATAAATTGAATTTGTGATTTCAGAACATGGATCCAATCAATAAAGAGTCACATGATTAAATCAAAATATTTTTAGCCTCTCTTTCATAAAATCCCGTGGGACAAATTGCGATATTAAAAAATGGCTTTAAAAAGACCAATAAAATAATCCGATGTTCGTTTTATTACGCAGGGATTGGAAACATATAGCAAGGATGAAAAAATAGAAAACAGGAGTGAAACATGCTGCACAAAAAAAATAAAAACTAGGAATAAAGGTAGATGCGTAATTCGCGCTCGGACGAATTGCTGCAATTTCCACAAATCTTTTATTATGGAAATTTTTAATGTAATCGGGAACAAAACATTTCATGGATCGTTAGACACGCACTTAGCGCTTCGTGATTTTTAACAATAGAGCATTTTTGTGTGCACACCGTGTCGTGATTAAAAATGTATGTATTTTCGCAAAAGCCGAATATGACCGCCAATAAGAATAATGTTACAAATTCAATTATGATTACTCTATACGATTTTTATGAAATATTATATACTGCTTTTGTTCATTCTAAATAAAATGGTTTTTAGCAATTAATAAATATTAGCAAAAATCCTAAAAGCTCTTCTCTTCATTTGCTTTGTGTTTTTAACAATCATTCATATATTTCATTCCGACGATTTGTGAAGAATAAAATCAGGGCATAAAGCTACTCTCTTGATATTCTTAGAATTTATTCTCCTTCACTTGTGATTCGACGATAAAGTCACGAGTATCGTATTCCCTATATTATATCTAATCAGTACAGATTAACCCTTTAGCTACCAGCGTTGCAAATTTTCAACGTTCACTTTTCGATTTTCTCGAATTTCCATGTGATAAACTTAAAATCGAATTTCCATGTGATAAACTTAAAATTTTGCAAAATAAATATGTGAATTGGATCAAAGTGGAGTATTCCGCATCTCGTAAGGTGGGGTTATAAGTAATCGTATACTCAACAGAAGCCGAGAAAACTCAAAAAATTTTAAAAAACTTTTAGTGCACAAAACTATCAATAATTGACCATTTATTCCTGAATTTTTCCAGAATTTTTAGACAACGGGAAAAGGGTCTGGTAGCTAAAGGGTTAAAAAAATAGAATTTGAATAAGAAATTAAAGAATAAAAAGTAAACTCAAATATTGAATTTATAAATAAAAATCCTAAGTGCGTTTGGCCATTTCAATTATTTTTTTCGTGTTGGGCAAACTTTTTAGTATTTTCAATTTAAAAAGTGGTCACTCCAATAACGAAACTAATTTCTGATACAGATAAAGTGCGCTTAAAAGAGAATCGCGTTTAACATGGCAGTCGATCAAAACCTTTATCATCGGTTCCATCAGAATTTTCCGTGTTCCTTGAACCATAGAGGCATGCACTCTCTATAATAAATTGATTTCTTGTAATTTAATAAAATATATAAAAAAAGCGTATTTTAAAACCGAAGCGTATTCTATAGGGAAAAAAAAGTTTGACTCATAATTGTTTTATTCTGAATTTAAATTCGATATTTTGTAGACAGAAAAATTTGGATTCCTGGGTTGTATCTCAATTCCCTTTTTAATCCTTGACTCTTCTCTCCACTTCCGAGGTTTCTTGTTATTATCCTGCTATCTCCTGCCCCCTCTTAGATTTCCTGACTGCATGGTCGACTCTGAACAAGTTTTCTATCCGTCGAGCTCCTTCCAGCTGCGAAATTGTATCCCAGCTGCAATTTCTCGGCGCGTAACACGGCCTCTTGCAAGAAAACATGCCGCGAGTCGACGGATCGTGCAGTTTGAAAGGCATTTTATTCTCGAGCGACACTCCAAAGGGAAGAAAAACACTTTTTGTTTGGAATAAGAATAACATTCGCCTGTCAGTGTGAGGGAGCTTAAAGTCTTGCTTTCAAGCTGAGAATAGTGTCAGTCAAAGCAGATAAGGTATTCTCCGAGGAAAAACTATATCGCTTGGAAATCTAGAGTAATACAATCAATTTGAATTTTCAAATTAAATTAAATTCTTACTTCATTTGCCATTTCGTACAAAATGGAAAATTAAATCTCGTTTCCTCCGTTGTATGTATCAACTGGAAGCATGTCTGACCAAAAATGATGTTACTACTGAGTCACGTGTACCTTTTCAAATGAAGGTTTGGACTCCCGAGTTCGTGTAAACAAT
The DNA here is from genome assembly GCA_037177015.1 of Euceroptres primus. Classification (NCBI taxonomy): domain Eukaryota; kingdom Metazoa; phylum Arthropoda; class Insecta; order Hymenoptera; family Figitidae; genus Euceroptres; species Euceroptres primus. The sequence goes on from JBAGKK010520273.1 coordinate 24,796, forward strand.
TCATTTTACCTCTGCACGTTTTTTCTGTTGTTTTGTTTTTTTTCACTGTGTTTTTTTATTTTGTCGAAACCAATGATGTAGCGAGAGTATAGGTAGCCACTCGAAGAGTAAAAAGCATCAATTTCTAGAGCGAACTCGGTGACTGCAAAACCGATCCAAAAGGGCTGAAAATTGATGGTCCAGGGATTTTTACATTTATCCTAAACCATTGTGCTGCGTATCGCATGGAACTCTTCAAATCTTTGTTCGATTTAACAATCTCTTGCATAAAGCTCAGTTTGCATGTTTTAATGGATAGAAAAACGCAATAAAATAACAAAAAGCACATGTTATTGAAAACAGTCGGTTGATTCGAGGTTGCTCCACTAAACGAAAAAAAAAACAAACACGCTAAACACGATTTCATTTTCAAGATGAATTAACGCGGTAAAATAAAGCTGACCATTTTTAGAATAAAATTTTACAAATTTTAACATTTTCAATATTAAAAACAGGTTATTAAATGATAATAATTAATAAATTTGGATATTATTTACTAGAAATGGTTATTTAGAGAAAAGGGAGTGAAGGATTATTATTTCCAAATTTCTAAGAACTCTGGCAATCGAATGTTGTAATTTCGGAATGAGAATGTCAAAACAAAATTCCTTTGATAGACGGGCACGCGTAGCGAGCGGTGAAGACTTAATAACTGCTTTTACGTAATGGTTCGGCGGTTTTCTGTGGAGTTGATGGAAACGTCGAACCTTTCGAGGAAAAGAATAACGAGCATGATAGAAACACAAAGTAGAAGGTAAAGAAAAAGTGAATAAATAAGTGACAGACACGAATAGGAATACATGGACGGTTAAAATACACACTGGTTATGTACCAAGTATATGTGAAGGGAAGATAGTGTGTGATAAAAGATAACATTATCAAAAAGAAGAAGGCGAGGCGCCCAAGGAACTTGCGTGCTCTACTAATAGAATTAAAAGAGACGAGGTTCCTTACTTACTATACATATACTTATTTCCCTACGTAGTTGGATATTCAAGTGGGAATTGTAACCCAACTAGCTGATATGGAACTTTATGTAAAAAGACCCAAAGAAAATGGAAGAAAAATAAAATAAAAGAGAAAGAGAGAGAGAGAAAGAGAGAGAATGTCTTTATTCCATGAAGTAGATATAAATTGATTTTATTGGGTTAATGTGTATAATGTTTTCGACAAGTTCTATAAATGAGGTGGGTATTGAGCAATAAATGTGGTTGTTCAAACGAGAGTGTAATTTACTATAGTTTGATATAATTAGAGCTTAGAATTACATTAAATTGCAAATTATGCATTCTGTTTCGAAAAGTAGGTTCCTAATTCTCTCTCCCCTGCTAACTAGTATAATGTAATTTTCCAATCGAGATATTTGCTTAATTAGAGTCCTTTGTACAATTTGTCGAGGGCACCGCTTTGTAAGTGAATCCTATTTGCAAAATTCAATCTCTGACTTTTTTAATAGATCATTTGTGCACAAATATTTATGATTATAAGAATTCATTAGGATTTAATAATAGCATTTAAACTTATTGAAATAATATCATTTATTTAAATAATAGCCAACGCTTACATTTATTTTACTTATAGTTCACAATTTACCTATTCGTGGCATATTAGGATGTGTATTGTGAGCATAGCACAAATATGTGTATATTCTGTACAATTATAGCTTTATACCCCGTAATTGGCTTTGGCTGTGGGGCTAACAGTAAATGAAAATGAAAATGAAAAGTTAGATTTTGAGTTCTAAAACATTTCTTGTTACTCTAAATTTTAAATCTGCAAAACAACATTGAGGGTGGGATATTCTCCCAGGAAGGTTTTGTTCAAAAAGCCAAAAATATTAACAAATTTTCAAAGACCAGGGTGCCGTTTTGAAATTTTCTTAAGATTAGTGTGTCGCTTTGTTCAGTTCTTAAAACCATTGTACCGTTTTGTAAATATGTTAAGATCGCATTCTCATTTTGTATGTGAAAAACTTAGAAAATTTTCTTAATAATAAGCCGAGAAAACTAAAAAAATTCTTTAAAAATTTTATTGCAAAAATCGGTAAAAAAATGATCGTAGATTATACCTGAATTTTTTTAGAATTTTTAGTCGACGGATTCTGGGTGCGGCTTTAAAGGGTTAAGACCGTATTCTTATTTTGTACATGAAAAAACTTAGAAAATTTTCTTAATAAGAACACTAAAAATGAACAGAGTCCATTTTTACGAGTATAGGAATGTACGTGAAAAACGACTTATAAAGCCAAAGGGAGGAAGAATTTATTTTTAATACACTCTATAATAATAATAATAATAATAATATATTATTTGTAACATTAAATGACTCTCAATTTTTAGAGTAGTTATTATTAGAAAAATTTGCCAAATTTTTTCATGTACCAAACGAGACTACGGTCTTAACATATTTACAAAAGGGTACAATGATCTTAAGAATTGCACAAAGCGACACACTAGTTTTAAAAAAATTTCAAAACGGCATACGAGTCAACATAACGTTCTGGTCAAAACACAACTCTAAATATTGAAAATATTTCTAAGTCCAACTTCGAAAAAAATACTAAGTTTCTTTTCATGTACAAAACAGATATATGGTTTCGATTCATATTTTAAAAAACATTTCTTTTCACTAAATGTACAAAACAATTAATTTTGGCTTTTTGAACAAGAAATTCTTGGGAGAATGTCCTACCCCCATTTTTTATAGTCACAAAAATCTTCCTAACATATAGACTGTAAACGTTTAAACCCTAATATCTAATCTGTAAATAAGTTCACTGTCAGAAATTTTCGTAAATTTTCGAAAGTTTTAGGCTACACAGGTTACAAAAATTATTATGAAATTTTAGCCACTTTCCCGACACCGTATCTGAAAATTACCAAACAGTAACTGAATTTTCATGAATTTTTTCTTAAATTTCAGTTGTGGTAATTAAAATTTACTGAATTGTAACTGAAATTTATGAAAATGTATCTTAAATTTGTGAAACAGTAACTGAATTTTCAGTTACATGTAACTCCAGTTACCCTGTACGTGATTTTTTTTTGCAGTTCCGGAATTTTAAGTTACAAGTTTCAGTATTTTCAGTTAAAAGTTTCAGTATTTTCAGTTACAAGTTTCAGTATTTTCAGTTACAAGTTTCGTAAAATTTCGTTGTTTTAATGCAATATACAGTTAATTGTAACTGAATTTCCCAAAATTTTTCCTAAATTTACCAAAACGTAACTGAAATTTTTGTTACGGTTACTCCATGAAACTTCAGTCACGTATTTCTGAAAATTGCTGTGAAAATTCTTAACAGTGTTATTTTTTGCCAAGAAATTTGTTTTTTTCAAATAAAAGTTCAAAGATATCTCTATGATATTCTCAGAGAAATATAATTTTAAGTTTAATAATAAAATCCTATGGGTCGTTGCCAAAAAGTTGTGAAATTTGTCCTATCGATTTTTTGAAAAAAGAATCTTCTCAGAACTAATTGAAGTATTTTTTCCATTAATTGTAATCCAAAATAAAACGAAAATACCAATTTAAGAGATCAAAAATCACTTTAGTAGTGCAGATAAATAATTTACATGTTAGGAAGGTTACCGAGTGAACATTCAATAAACGCATAAAAATAAATTTCAGGATTATTTTTAAAATATGTGGAGTGGAGTTACCAGGTGGACATGAAACTTCAGGGACAGACTTCTAAACATTTATAGACATCTTCAAATCTAAAATATTTATCCCTATTCATAGATTTTAGATCCGTTATCTTTATACAAATGACTCGTATGAGTATCTTCAGAGTTGACTTCTAAATATTTATATTATATTATATTATATTATTTATATTATATTTATGTTTTAGATCCGTTATCTTTATACAAATGACTCGTATGAGTATCTTCAGAGATAGATTTCTAAATATTTATAGACATCTTCAAATCTAAAATATTTATCCCTATTCATAAATTTTAGATCCGTTATCTTTATACAAATGACTCGTATGAGTATCAGTCATTTATAAAATTTTGCTGTCATTATTTTGCAATTTTAGTTTGTGATTCTGTACTTGGGGACAAGTTACCGAGTGAACATTTTGGGTATATTTTAATTTCCCATTCTTAAACAAAGGCACCTAAAATTTTTAAACTTTACTAAAAGCTACTTCGAAGTAAGTACTTTATCCCAGTGGTATTCAAAAATAGTATATTACGTAACTAGGGGAGAAAGGCAACGATTTCTACGAGGGTGAGGTTAGTTGCCCGAGCAAAGTAAGGGCAGATATCACACAAGTTGCGTAATACAATTTTCATAACACCTAAATTGAAAATTCGACTCGATGCCTGTACAGCGAGGCGAAAGTAGCAGTTTCAATCGTAGGATTAAAAGAAAATAAACAGCTGTTAGAAATTGCAATTCGTGATGTGACTTCGTCGCTAAGCAGTTTTAGTCAGCTGTTTCTTACTTTCAACCCTAGGGGTGAAACTGCTACTTTCGCCCCGATGTACAGGCATCAAAAGTCGAATTTTCAATGTAGGTGTTATGAAGTCACGTATACAATTTTTCATAACACCTAAATTGGAAATTCGACTCGAAGCCTGTACAGCGAGGCGAAAGTAACAGTTTCAACCGTAGGATTAAAAATAAAAAAACAGCTCTTAAAAACTGCAATTCGTGATGTGACACCGTCGCTAAGCAGTTTCTGTCAGCTGTTTCTTACTTTCAACCCTAGGACTGAAACTGCTACTTTCGCCCCACTGTACAGGCATCGAAAGTCGAATTTTCAATGTAGGTGTTATGAAAAATATATTAACTACTGAAAATGTGTAAAACTGTCGGGACTTTAATTTCACAACTTTTTGGCAACGAGGCTTATGATAAATTTTTATGATACGTGATAAATTTTCTATCCTTTTGGGCAAAAACTCAATTACTTTAGTTAAAGTTTTATACAATTATTTACCGACTGGATCAATTTTTAACCAAAAGAAATCGAATTTTCTACTTAAGTAATTTAATTTTCAACCAAAAGTAAATGAATTTTCAACCACAGTAAATAAATTTTCAATCACAGTAATTGAAAAGTGATTGAAATTTCAAGAATTTTTTAACAGTGTGGAGCTAAATTTTTCTACACATCACTTGAAGGAATAAATCAGGCAAATTGATGAGTAGAGAACAAACAGCGGGTGAAAACATGGAATCTCTGGTTGTGGTTGTAATTTGGCATTCCTTTTGTAAGAGCTGAAAATACAAGTAGGGAAGATAGCAACATGACGAGCAACGTCTTTGGTCTTGTAGAGCCTCGAGTAAGCATTTTACGACAGTTCTCTCTATGGTATTCAGGTTGGATAAGAAATTCCTGACTCGCGTAGAACGTTAAATCTACACCGTGACTACGACTTGAGATCGGCGTTCTCAGCTTCGTTGACGTTAACGAACATGTGTAACTATATACGAACAACAGTGTACATGTACAATCCTGTTCGTACATCACGGGACTATATGTATACGTTAACGTTTATGAGCTTTACGTGAACAGGAGGTGAAGGATTCGTCACCCTCTCTCTCTCTGTCTCCTCTGCTTCCGTTTCTAGCCTTCATCCCTTTTCCCTCTGTCACTTTATCATCCCCTCTTCTCTGCTCGCTCAATTCTCATTTCAGCCTATTGCGAATCCCGGACCACAGTTCAAATTTACCGCTTGGAAAACGTTTATAGTATACGGGTTCGGGAGAGCTTTTAATTAATTTTGTAAACTGACAAACGCTGCTTCTAATCTGGGAAATTCTTGGACATATTTGGGTATGAGTTATGAGCACGAATCTGATAACAAATGTGGAATGTATTTCAAATTTTCTTTCGTGATCTAAATGGTAATTACACGAATTAAAAGCTTAATGAAAATTTAACTCCCTGCCTAGAAGCTGAATCATTTGAATTATAGTTAAAGATGCAATAGTTTTATCGAAGATTTATAAATTAGATTGTGAAATAAGAGAAGTGATAATCAATTAGAGTGTTACACACCGAAAGAAAAAAATTGCCGCAGAGAACCTAAGAAGTCCACTATCCATTTTCAAATACTCGAGTTATGCGTTCCTCACCTTTAGAGATTGGCTTGCAGCACAAAAACACGACACATACTCAGAAACATTAAACCCCAGACCTTGTTACTGTTCACAAAATCAGTTTTCGAAAAAGAATGGTTCTGTCACCCACCCCCCAAACAAATATATTTATTTATTTAGATAACTATAAAACTATGAAACACCAAACCTCCGACAACTTCACCGAAATACACCTCTCAGAGCGACTTCTAAAATTAATTTCCAAATTGAAAATTTAAAAAAAACTCAAAATCCGAACGAGATTCATAACGAGAATTTCTAAATTTTTTAAAAATATCGTCAGATGACATTAAAACTTCGAACATGGTACTTATCATAACGAGACGAAACTTTACTCGAACGAGATTCTCGTTCTCGTCTCGTTTTCGAGATTACAGATTTTCGATCTCCATCAAGTTTTGATCTCAACTGATTATGTTTCGAGCAAATTTCGTTTTTTCCAAAAAATTCTCGTTATGTATCACTATACTCGACTAACTTTCTAAATATTTCTAAATGTTTTATTTTCTCCTGTGTCTTTATCCATTTTCTTTTATGTATTTATTCTTTCCATTAATACCAATCCCTTCACTCAATTTGAGGTTCTCTTTATAATATTTTCTAAATATCTAAATTTCTGAAAATCGACTAAGGATACTCTGCCCGTACAGTCAGATTCAAAATTAATCTTTATATTGAATTATAAAGTCAACAAAAAAGACTCTTTTGTTAATGCCAATAAATTTTAGAAGAGAAACTGAACGTTTTACATAAAAATAGTTTCATAATTATTTATTTAAAAATAGTTAATTGGATATTTGTAGTTTTTCCTTCATCTTAGAGAAAAGTCGTAATTTTCCATTTCAATTTCCATTCAATTCAATTCAATTTCCATTCTCAACGGCTTATTTTGTTCCTTAAAAGATCCTTTAAAGTCCGATTTGGTAAATTTTTATTAAAGTTTGTAATTTGGCATATTGTTTAATTTTTAAGATCCTGAACTGTATAATTTCTAATCAAAATAATTTAATTAAAAACATACCAAATAGAACTGTAAAGGATCTTTTAAGGACCAAATGAGCCATTGAGAATTGAAATTAAATGAAAATTACGACTTTCCTTTAAGACGATGGAAAAAACACAAATCTCCAAATAACTATTTTTAAGCAAACAATTATGACCAGAAATAATTTTTTCTAAAGAGCACTTAGGTTTCTTTTTCAAAATTCGTTAAGAATAACACTGGTCAACAAAAATGACCTATGTCCTCGCTGAATTCGACATATTATTTCCTAATAAAAAATGGTTCAATAATTTTTTTTAGAGTGAAAATTTTTGTCCGTCCTCAACGCAGGTCATTTCAATGCATTTTTTTACGCAATTTGCGAATATCGTCTTACTTTAGCGATAT
>JBAGKK010520274.1:0-13298 GCA_037177015.1 Euceroptres primus
TGCATTAAATAATTTAAAAATTATAATTTTCTTGAAATAGGTTACATAACCTTAAAGCCGTTTGTTTACGGCGTTTATGGTAAAATAGAATGATAAATGTTGACAGTATCGACGGTACGATTTGAGAGGTATGTTACCTATCTACCCTAAATTAAAAAGATTCTCCAATTTGTTCAAAGTTTCAATTTCTTCACTTTCAAGATATTTAAAAATAGATTGACCATTATGAATTATTCACTTAAAGTAATTATTTCTTATAAAAATAAATATATATAAATATGACGTAGCGTTTGGGATAATATTTCTACCGGGAATAGACAGATGGCGCAAAATCCCTTTCGACTGATCGTTTTATACACACAAGATTATGTCCATTTCATCCGAGTCGCTATTCTATTATATTTATTTTATTTTCAAATAATTGAGTGACAATTATAAATTGTTACAAAGCTTAAACGAAAGTTTAGCGAACAACTATAATGTACCAATAACAATGGCAACATTAACATATGGTAAAGCATTCAATAATATAATTCAATTTTGAAGTAACATTTTATTATAAAGTAGGTGAAATCTATAATCACATTTTATTACGTCAATTTACATATTTAATGTTTAAAATCATTTGTCATCGGTGTGTATTTCATATCACAATATTTTCGTACAAAAAACTGGCGTTTATTGCTTGTAAGCAGTTAATTATTAAAGTTTGACCGTTTTAGCGGAGTGACCGTTTTAGACACAATTCCCCTATACAGAAAAAAATAATGATATCAAAATTAGTTTTCTTTGTCTTTATTTTAAAGATCTTATTTTATCGTTTTTACTATTTTGTTTAAGTTGAATGGCAGTATCATGCACAGAAAATTTACCAAAAACTTTGAGCAAAAATGAAGAATTTTTACTGCACTCACTAGAAGCTCGAACAAGTTGGATCGTAGTCAGGAGTGAGTCTTATCTTTTTATTAATTCAATTAAATTGGAATAATATCGACCTTTCATCAATAATCGAAGTGAAAATTTAGACACTCGTTATATATTTTCAATCAAGAAGATGGTGATTTACGCACTTCTTGAAAGTATCCTGAGCATTTAAAAACAATAAGCAACCCCCTTGCATCTTCCATTCATAAAATATTATTCATTCTATTAAATTTATGTACTTATTAATTTAAATGTTTTGTGCAAACTGCGCACATGCGCAAAGATATTGACCAAGCTAAAAAATGAGTTTCTACATGTATTTAGAATGTAGGGAAAAAATTTGAAATGTGTGCCTTAAGATTGGTTTGGAACTTTTTTTTTGAGAAAATGACACTTTGCGTGGAAATGTCCAAATATCTTTCATAGAGGTTTTTGATAGAAGTTGCCATCTTATTAGAAATTTTATCTATTTGGAGATACATAATAAATTTTACATTTCATATTTTAAACCAATTTGATAATGCGTTAAAAATTTACAAATCATGAAACCGAACAGGTTACTTTGAAGAAAAGAAATACTAATTGGGCCGAATCGTTTGTAGATCTTTAAAGTTTTATTTTACAACTAAGTAAGTCTTAAGAAATAGACCCCATAGCCAATAAAATATTATCAACGAGTAAACAAATAGTTTGGTTTATTTTTAATTCTATTATATTAAACATAGGTAATTATTTAATTTATATTTTATTTTGAATTCCATTGCTCTATCTTTCCAACTCATTCCATTAACCCAAAAGTTTTTTTGTCCTCAAATTAGCATCTCTTAAGCACGGTGCAAAATTACATAAAACCGTTTTCATCATCACAGCCACAGTTTCGCACGTTTTTCGCTATAATAGTTAGTCGCTCGGTAATTTGCTTGGGGTTGAGTGTCGATGCTATGAAAATTCATGCTAATGACAATAATCGAAATTTAAGTTCCTCACCTAAGGCTCTAAAACGTGGAATTCGCTTTGGACGAAAGTACTAAAGTACCGCTTCGGTATTAGAGGGTCGTTACGAGGGAGCGATCGGTATCTCTTGGTGCGCGGGCGTGAAAATTGGATGGTCCAGAAAAGAGAGAAAAAGAGTGATAAAGGGCAACGGGGAAGGGGGAGTTGGCTCGAGGTGATGATAGGCCAAAAAAAAGAAGAAAGAATCCGAAAAAAACTCGTCTGTTTCAAACCAAAAGGATTTTTGTATATATAGGTGTGTATCGGAGGCTCATGCAATTTAAATGCTCCCGTGGAGATGTGGAATCCGGCTTTCGATGACTCAGTATAATTATCTTTGCGAGACCATGCAACGAATTGCTTTTGATAGGGCCAGAAAACTTGATTTAACGCCTGTGTTGGTAGTGTCTTTCGAGGCGAAATTTAAATACGCACCAGATGAACGTGGCACTCATATTAATTGCTTTCTACAGGAGCTGTTTAAATTTTAATTAATCAAGCATTTCATCTCTACGATTTCGTTTACAGAAATTTTCAAAAGCAGGAGACAGCTTTAATAAACGAATAGAAAGTCTTTCTTGATAGAAAGTCTTCTAACTATTTTCTTGAAGATTCTGCTTTAGGAAATTATATTTTAATTGACATATTGATGGAAGTTTCAAATTACGCAATTAATTAGTTTGAAGTACATGTAAATTAGCAATCAGTGATTAGAATTTCAATCAATGAAATTAGTTCAACAACCTTTGGTCTTGGATTTGAATTGCATCGTTTCGGCTTATGTATGCGGGAAGGCTAAAGGGAATGACAAACATGAAGGTCTGAAAAAATTATGAACTCTGCATTCAGCTTTGGGACTTGAGTTGTTCTTTTGATAATAATGTGTCATCTCATAATCTTTACACGTCTCGAGAGTTCATTAAATTAACTTGAAAAGTTGGAACCAAAGTCACTAATTATTTTGTCTTTTCACGACCTGAGAAAAAGATAGGAAAGAAGAAAACCAGAGTTACAGAATTGAATTCTATAAAAATTTAAACACGTTACTCGGAAAACGAATGAAATAATAATTAGCTGCAATGAAAGTTGTGGGACTTTCGTCAGGTAAATGACAAGAAAAAATTAGACCTCGTTGGAGAACCTCGAACTGGAAATGTAGATTTACTTCACTTTTAATTAGAGTTTCTTCTTGCGTTTATACAAACTAGCTTGTTAGGCGTACTATTTTCATGCAAAGGTATCGTCTTCCTAAATATTAATTTAATTCATTCAAGAAATTCTAAACTACTAAGAAGTCAGAATTCATACGTTGAAAATTAGTCAAATTATTAATAATATTAAAAATATCCATAATATTAAATATTTAATATTAAAAAAGTTTATTATATTTTTTAAGCTGTGATTAGGGTGGGTCGAAAAAATAAAATTTTGGAAATCGTAAATGGAACTATGTGGAAAAGTAGCGTATTAGGACCCTGAAAAAGTATAATTAATTTGGATTCGATCGGTAAACGGCTTGGTTTTGCGCGTTAACAAAATATGTTTGAAAAAATTCTTATTTTCGTAATTTTGATATTTTCGTGGGTGTCAATTTTTTTTACATTTCTGGAGGCCTTAAACGACTTCCCAAATTTTTAAAGATTTTTATTTAGAGCCTCATCAGAGATTATTAATATTTAGTGGGCCCATGTTTTCAAAAAATAATTTTAAACCCTACAGAAATGTAGAGAGAATTTTTTCAGGTATCTAGAACGTTTATACTTGTAAAAATACGCTAGAAAAAATTTTATTAGTCTAGGAAATCATAAGTGTAAATATATTGAATTTTTTAAAAATTGAGTTTTTGATTTTTTTAAATTATTCTTTTTCAACTGACTCTAAATATTATTTTTATCATCTGAGAGTATTTTAGTGATAAAAATAATCTTAAAAAACACAAATATGATTTATTGGAAAACATGCTGTTTTTGCTTTGATGAAAACATGCTGTTCTTTGTTTTTGATTCCATGAACTTATCAATTTTTTTCTCGAGTATTTTTATCACTAAAATAAAAAATTTAAAAAAAACACAAAAATGAATTTATCCATTATCAATTTTTTTCTGGAGTATTTTTATCACTGGAACACCCTCAGGTGCTCAAAATAATATTCAAAGCAAAAAAAAAATTGAAAAAATCAAAAACTCAGTTTTTAAAAAATTCACTATATTTACACTTATGATTTGCAAATTTTTTTCTAGCGTATTTTTACCAGTGGAAACGTTCTAGATACCTGAAAGAATCTTCTCCACATTTCTGTAGGATTTAAAATTATTTTTTGAAAACAGAGGTCTACTAAACATTAATAATCTCTTATGAAACTACAAATAAAAATCTATAAAAATTTGAAAAGTCGTTTAAGACCTCCATAAATGTAAAAAAAATTGCCACCCACGAAAATATCAAAATTATGAAAATGAGAATTTTTTAAACCCTGCGGAAATGTAGAGAGAATTTTTTCAGGTATCTAGAACGTTTCTACTTGTAAAAATACGCTAGAAAAAAATTTAATTAGTCTAGGAAATCATAAGTTTCAATATAGCGATTTTTTTTAAAACTCAGTTTGATTTTTTTAAATTATTCTTTTTTAACTGACCTTAAATATTATTTTTATCATCTAAGGGTGTTTTAGTGATAAAAATACTCTTAAAAAACACAAAAATGACTTCTTGGAAAACATGCTGCCTCTTTGTTTTTGATTCTATGAACTTATGAATTTTTTTTAGAGTATTTTTATCGCTAAAATTTAAAATTAAAAAAAAACACAAAAATGAATTTATCAATTATCAATATTTTTTCTAGAATATTTTTATCACTGGAAGGTCCTCAGATGTTAAAAATAATATACAAAGTCAGCTGAAAAAGAATAATCTAAAAAAACAAAAAACTGAGTTTTTAAAAAATTCACTATATTTACACCTATGATTTCTAAATTTTTTTCTAGCGTATTTTTATCAATGGAAACGTTCTAGATACCTGAAAAAATGCTCTCTACATTTCTGTAGGTTTTAAAATTATTTTTTGAATGCATGGGGCTACCAATAAAAATCTGTAAAAATTTGGGAAGTCGTTTAAGGCCTCCAGAAATGTAAAAAAAAATTGACACCCATGAAAGTACCAAAATGACGAAAATAGGGATTTTTTAAAACCCTACGGAAATGTAGAGAGAATTTTTTCAGGTATCTAGAACGTTTCTACTTGTAAAATACGCTAGAAAAAAATTTAATTAGTCTAGGAAATCATAAGTGTCAATATAGTGATTTTTCGTCATTTCGGCATTTTCATTGGGCTTTTCTCGATGTCATGACAAAAAGCACTGTATTCGCCATGTCCAAACAAAAATTTTGGCTCGAGCGATTAAATTCCGCGGCTTCGCCTCGTGATTTAAACTAAGCCTTCGCCAAAGTTTGCGTTTAAACTTGGCGAATAATGTACTATTTTTAAAAACTGAGTATTTGATTTTTTTAGATTATTCTTTTTCAACTAACTTTAAATATCATCTGAGGGTGTTTTAGTGATAAAAATACTCTTTAAAAAATACAAAAATGACTTTTTGGTAAACATCCTGCCTCTTTGTTTTTGATTCCATGAACTTATCAATTTTTTTTCGAGTATTTTTATCACCAAAATTAGAAATTAAAAACAAACGCGCAAAAATGAATTTATCAATTATCAATCTTTTTTCTAGAAAATTTTTATCACTGGAAAACCCTCAGATGATAAAATATAATATTCAGTCAGTTGAAAAAGAATAATTTAAAAAAATCAAAAACTCAGTTTTTAAAAGATTCACTATATTCACACTTATGATTTCCAAATTTTTTCTAGCAAATTTTTACCAGTGGAAACGTTCTAGATACTCGAAAAAATTTTCTCTACATTTCTGTAGGCTTTAAAACTATTTTTGGAAAACAGGGGTCTACTAAACATTAATAATCTCTGATGGGGCTGCAAATAAAAATCTGTAAAAATTTGGGGTAAAAAAATTGACACCGTCAAAAATATTAAAATCACGAAAATAAGAATTTTTTTAAACCCTAGAGAAATATAGAGAGAATTTTTTCAGGCATCTAGAACGTTTCTATTTGTAAAAATACGCTAGAAAAAAATTTCATTAGTCTAGGAAATCATAAGTGTAAATATAGTGAATTTTTTAAAAACTGAGTTTCTGATTTTTTTAAATTATTCTTTTTCAACTGACTAAATATTATTTTTATCATCTGAGGGTGTTTTAGTGATAAAAATACTCTTTAAAAACACAAAAATGACTTCTTGGAAAACATGATGCCTCTTTGTTTTTGATTGAATGAACTTATCAATTTTTTTCTAGAGTATTTTTATCGCTAAAACTAAAAATTTAAAAAAAAAACACAAAAATGAATTTATCAATTATCAATCTTTTTTCTAGAATATTTTTATCATTGGAAGACCCTCAGATGTTGAAAATAATATTCAAAGTCAATATTCAATATTCAATCCTAAAAGAATAATTTAAAATAATTAAAAACTAAATTTTTAAAAAAATGCAATATATTTACACTTATGAATTTCTAGACCAATAATATTTTTTTCTAGCGTAGTTTTATCAGTAGAAACGTTCTAGATACCTGAAAAAATTTTCTCTACATTTTTGAAGGTTTTAAAATTATTTTTTAAATACAGGGATCCACTAAACACTAATAACCTCTGATGGGGCTGCAAATAAAAATCTGTAAAAATTTGGGGAGTCGTTTAAAGCCTCTGGAAATGTAAAAAAAATTGAAATTTACAAAAATATGAAAATTAAGAATATAAGAGTTTTTTCAAACATATTTTGTTAACGCGCAAAACCAAGGCGTTTATCGATCGAATCCAAATTAGTTATACTTTTTCAGGGTTCTAATACGCTACTTTTCCACATAGTTCCATTTCTGATTTCCAAAATTTTGTTTTTTCGACCCACCCTAGCTGTGATGTGAGAATTTCGCTATCATTGAAGTTAGATCTTTGGCAAATGTGATTTTTATTTAAATTCCAAAGTCATAAAATATAAATAAAAATTGCATTAAGCGTAACGACTACGATAAAATCACCTGGATATTTTGTGACGGCAAAACTAATTTCTGTCAAAAAAAAAAGGGGGAATAAAGGTGAGAAATGGACTGGGCATCAGAAAGATAAGGAATGGCTCTTTCAATGCTCACTTTGGATAACAAAGGGGCAATTTTCTTTCCGTTTAAGACTGTCTGGTTGGTTTTACACTCTGACACATTCCTTATGCACTGAGGTTTTATCCCCTCGTTGCATCTTACAGAGTTTTCGAAAAAATCCCAGAAATTTAGAACAACATTTCGATAATTAAGTCAAAGATTTACTTTTTATTTTAAAAGAAAGTTACATCTTTGAAATCTACTTTAAATATTTTGTTGAAGGTTTTTTTAGTGAATGGAAACGTTTCCTTATATTTATTAATAAATAATAATCGATTATCTTGAAATAAATTCCAAAGTTTGAAATATTGATAAAGTTACAGGTTTTAGATTCAAGTTTGTGGCATGTGTTGGACGATTTGCAAGCCAATTTTTCAGTTTGTTTTACTGTTTAGAACGTCCACAGCAGTTACGCGGTTTACCGTCTCGCAACGGCAAGTTCACCGCGGTTTTGCGGATACGTGAAATTTATCTTCCGGTCTAACAAAATTTACTGTCGCTTGTACAAACGCGATTCCCTTGAGCATCTATCGAAGTATCAGTTACACTTCGAAACAACGACGATGTAACCTTTAACATTTCTGATAAATGATAGTAAACCAATTTTGCCCTGTCTCCTCAGAGAATATATGTTGTGCATGTCCCAAGAAAATAATTGCAGCTAAAAAAATGTATGAAACTTCAAAACTTCGCAACCGATTTCAAAAGTTTTCCTTCGATTAAAATAAAATATAAATCAATGAATAAAAGATGATTTTGTGGGTATAGAAACTGTTTCTGTTGAAAATTTGAGTTCCTTCTGCCGAATATTTTTATTGTTATATCATATAGTGTATTTGTTAACCAAACTGTGCCAGAAATTGCTGCAATTAAAATCGATGTTCTGATTCTATAATATGACATCTCGTGAATGAGAATGCTCCATTTTGATAAACCAAATTGTGTCTCTGTAAAATTTATCATTATCCAATAGAAACCGCAATGTCCATAGAGATGAATTGCTTGATTTTATTTGTATATAGCATTCAAAATTTTGAGTATTCAAATCCTATTGCTTTCGAAACTAACTAGTATTTTTATTTATAGACTAAAGAATATTTTTTTATTATTAGTGAATTTTTTAACATCTAAATATTGTAAATTGCCAAACTTCAAATTTTTAATCTAAATATTCCGCATTTATTTCAATTATAAATGAATCTTTTGAGTCTAGAATGTTCCTAGTACACCAGATATAGCTTTATTATTTCATTTCTTCATTTTTTTGTTTCCGCAATTTTTTTTATTCATCATTACTGTTTTCCTCATGCTTTATACTTTTAATTTAAAGTAGAAGGATGAGTTTAGGAGATAATTTAATTTAATCGACTAATTTTTATTTTTCTTGATTTTATAGTTTCCTTCGGGATCTGGCTCGGGTGATTACGAACCGATCGATGGTTCGGGAGATGTTGATTTTGAACCTGTGATCGTGAGTTCCTCAGATGCTGATGTTACTTTGTCACTAAACATCTCTAATACTGCTTCATCTAATCGTTTGCGAATAAATGTCAATAACCTGATTGCGATATTAAGCGTTTGCTTTCTCTTACTAAGTGTGTTTACATTTATAATGTATGCATTACTGGTACACTCAGCATAATTATGTGCTTATGTACCTTGAAAATGTTTCATTTACTAAACAATTAAACACTAATTAATTACTAATTATTTAGATCAAATGCAACTTTAACCAAAACAAAATGTTAATTAAGCATCTATCAAAAGTAACACTAACATTTAGGATCATTCGATTTCTATTTAGAAAATAAATAATCAAAGCCTGTTATATTATGATACCATGCTGAAATATAAAAATATGATTGAGAATTTTAAACCAATGTGCTCGTTTTTGAAATAATATACAGAAACAAAAACTATACTTTTAATTTCTTTGGTTATTTTTAATCGATTTAACATTTCATTTTTTATTGAAGTAAATAAACATCAGCCATTCAAAGTTGGATATTTTTTTAAAATGGATTTACCTTTTTTAATAGGAACTTAAACTTGTCGAGCGTAGAATCATACTTTTTTAAAATAAATTTTTAAAATAAAAATATCTTGAATCTGGTTTCCAATCCAATACTTTCAACGCTTGGTGGTTGCAGCGAGCTTAAATATAACTGATTGGATTTAGCTCTTCACGTGTGATGGAATATTTGTTTATATATCTTAATGATAATAAAACAAATCAAAAGCGTTTTGCGTTTTAAGTTAAGCGAATTAGCGTTTAGTTCTTTTCTAGTTTTAAGTTTTTTTTATTAAAAAAAAGCAAGAAGATTATAATCTATAATACAGACACCTTATATATCTACATACTTTTACAACCGTATTTTATCAGAATTTGGAAACTTTTTGCTGAGTAAACGAACAGGACGAACTTGTCAAATTAAAAACGGATATCAGAACATTCATAAAGCCTTTTAAAACGGTCGTAAAAATAATCTACGACCGGAAATTTCTTTTTTCAAATAAAACTTGAACGAAATATTTTGAACGCTGAAATAAATACAAATCAATTCAACGACAATTTAGAAGCAGATTTATAGGAAAACATAAAATATTTTAGTAATCTATTTTTTTCTCTGAGAATAGAGAGAATTGATGTAAACTGAGATTCTGAAATCAAGTTATGGAGATAATTATAATATTGTTGGAAAATCTTTAAAATGCTGCAGGAATTTTCAGGCAACAATTTACTTCACTTGAGTCAACAGAACGTTACATCAGAAGAGCGAGTTCGTCTTAATCTAAATAAAATTAAGGGCTTACATTTAGAACTAAAACGTTAAGCTTAGAAATGAAAATTGCCGCTTGGACATTTTCCATTTATAATCTCCAGGATCTACTATTCACAGTAAAACGTCAATCCTCAATTTAACACTGAATTTTCCTCAAAATGAGTTGCCACAAAAATGAGACTCGAAAACAACTGAAATCACAATGAAATTTTCAATTGTTTTAAATTATTCAAAATGAGATGCAACAAAATTCACCCCAATGGTTTTCTGTATTCAAATAATTAATGATTTAATGTCAAGACGACTTTCACGACATTACAGTTTTCACTGCAAAACTAAAAAAAGAATATTCGGTTTTGGTTAAATTTTACCAGAAACTTGACCGCCGTAAATGTAAAATAGAACTGATATTGATTTTGAATTTGAAAACTTGCATGATATATAAAACTCAAAAGCAGAAAACGTATTCAATCAGTATTTTATATTGCAATTATTTGACTTATTTGCCAATGAAAGAAATTTCCTTTGTTCGATGCTGTATAAGGGGCATTCCATGCCAAATCGACCACTTTTGACCCCGACCCCTTTCGATTTGGTTGAAACTTTTTTACCTTTTTCTACCCTATCGAAAACATTTTTCAGAATTTGTTCAAATTTCTTTACCTAACCCAAAAGAAGTTATGGGTTTTTCAAAAAAATGGTTTTTTTCAAATGGCCGTAAATTTTTCAAAAATTGACTTATCGGAACTTTTTTTCAAAATTTCTGTTTTTAAATGTACTTTTCAGAAAAAAATTTATAAAAATTACACAGACCCATCTTCAACGGTTTTTTTTTTGAAATTCTTGGAAAAAAACGGAAATTTCTAGATGATTGTCATTTTTAATTTTGTTTTCCTTTTTTTATAAAAACACATTGACATGTTCCGCAAATTCTCTGAAATTTTCAGAGTGGGATTTTTTCATTTTCTATTTTTCTTTTTCAATTGAAAAAAAATTTTAACTCAGCTTATTTTTCATAACACTACTCTGAAAATTTTTTAGAATGTACAGAGAACATTAAAATTTGGAAAAAAATAATAATAATAATTAAAAGTGGTAGTCATCGGAAAAATTTTAATTTTTTCGATAAAGTCAGAAAAAAATAGAAGATAGCTCTGAATAATTTTTTTGTATTTTTTTTCGAAAACTATACATTTAAAAACAATGAAAATGAAAAAAAATTATGATTTGGCCTATTTCTGACTGAACCATAAGCTTTTAAAAATCTTGAAGCAGTTAATTTGGGATGAAATTCGTTTGAATTTTTTTTTAATACGTCGCTTGTTTTTGTTTACATACCCAAAAAATATAGTTTATTAAATAATTTTATGCCAGATGGCGAGATTCCTATGGAGTTTGTCAATTTTCCTATAGATGGCGCTTGAATAATTTCATTTTTAACTGATAGAAATGCACACAGATGTCACAAGTTATAAGTTCTCAAACAATAACTTCCCAATTTTCGAAAATTTTCAATTTTCAAAGCGGAAAGTTGAAAAAAGCGGTTAATTTGATAACGTTGTGCAAATGATGATTAAATATAATTTTCAATAAATATTTGTGATAAAAAAACAGATTTCAAAAGTAATTATGAGTAATTAGAGGTAAAAATACAGCTTAGTGTAAGAGAGAAAAAAATCATTTTCTTTCTAGAAATTTAGAGTATATAAATTATTTAATAAACTATGGTTTTTGAGTATGTAAACAGAAAAAGCGAAGTATTAAAAAAAATTCAAACAAATTTCATCTCAAATTAACTGCTTCAAAATTTTTAAAAGCTTATGATTTAGTCAGGAATAGGCCAAATCATAACTTTTTTTTCATTTTCTATATTTTTAAATGTAGTTTTCGAAATGTAGTTTTTTTTAGTCTGAAATAGGCCAAATCATAACTTTGTTTTCATTTTCTTTGTTTTTAAATGTAGTTTTCGAAAAGAATTCAAAAAAATTATTCAGGGCTATCTTCTATTTTTTTCTGACTTTTTCGAAAAAAATTGAAATTTTTCCGATGACTACCACTTTTAATTATTTTTTTTTTTTTTTCTAAATTTTAAGGTTCTCTGTACATTCTAAAAAATTTTCAGAGTAGTGTTATGAAAAATAAGCTGAGTTAAAATTTTTTTTCAATTGAAAAAAAAATAGAAAACGAAAAAATTCCACCCGGAAAATTTCAGAGAATTTGCGGAAAAGGTCAAAGTTTTTTATAAAAAAAAGAAAACAAAATTAAAAATGACAATCATCTTGAAATTTTCGTTTTTTTCGAAAATTTCAAAGAAAAAAACCGTTGAAGATGGATCTGTATAATTTTTATACATTTTTTTCTGAAAAGTGCATTTGAAAACAAAAATTTTGACAAAAAATGTCCCGATAAGTCAATTTTTGAAAAAATTACGACCATTTGAAAAAAAAAACATTTTTTGAAAAACCCATAATTTTTTCTGGGTTAGGTAAAAAAATTTGAAAAAATTTTAAAAATTGAAAAAATTGAAAATTGAAAAAAATTTGAAAAAATTTTGAAATTTGATGTCTAATTTCATTATATTAATAGAAATTGAAATGGATCGTGAATGTAGGAAAATTAATTGAACATATATTGAATTCTCCAATTAGGCTTTTGATGCGAATAGGAAATTGTATGGATCAAGGAAATTGAAAGGCTAACTTTCAGTGGTAAAGATAATTGCTTCACTGCTTTGAATTCAGATATTCTGTGATAGAATCCAAACTGTTTTGAGAACTCGAGCTAACTTAGGATCTCTAATGTTGGAAATCATGATAGTGTAAACATGGTGGTTGTGATGTAATCCATCAAATGGTCCTTTCAGTTAGCCCACCTTTACACAAAGTTGTGTTATAGTTTGCTATGGATTAGAGAAGTTGTCAAGATCAGTGATCCGAGGAAATGTCCTAAACCAATAACATTTCAATTAACTCCTTAGTTTGATCCTTCAGCCACTCTGATTCTTTCCTTTGATTCAAACTTTATATCAACCTAAATAACTACCTAAAAAGCTCTAAAAATAACTCATAAATCATCAATAACTCATTTTGTTGACAAGCTTTAAAAAACAGAAAAATAAATGTTATAATTAAACTAATATTTCTCAGTTTCAAATAATATTGAATATTTTTCGGGCTCGGGAATTTTTTTCTGGGTGCAGATTCAAATATATAAGGGTAATTGTCAAATTGAAGGCAAACTTGAAGTCTCAGTAATATAACATTAAATTAGAAACTCTTACTGATTTTTTTTGTACAGAACATTGTGATATTTAGCCTTCCCAATTAAGTTACTCTGGTGTTCATTTCTTCTAATTTTTAACATTCTTCCT
>JBAGKK010520285.1:0-13298 GCA_037177015.1 Euceroptres primus
GGTTTTGGTTAAACCGAAAATTGTCACTAAAAATAATCGAAAAACAAGAATTGTAAAGGATTTTAGAAAATGTTAAGGGATTGCTAAGAATTTGATCAGATTTCACCGGATTTTTAGCAATTTCTAAGAATTAATTTTTCGAATGTTACAAATGTAACAGATTTTAAAGAATTTTGAAAGATTTCCATGGACTTTGAAAGATTTGAAATAACTTTCACGTATTTCAAAAGATTTCACTGGATAATAGAGGATTTCACCGATCTCTAGAGGATTTCAGAGGATTTTTAAACATTGTAAAGGATTTCATGATATATTTGGATAGATTCCAATGAATTTTAAGAGATTTCTAAAGATTCCGACAGATTTTAATGAATATGAACGACTTCCACGGATTTTAAACGATTTTAATGAATTTCAACAAATATTTACTGATTTCAAAAGATTTTACTAGATTTCAAAAATTTTCAAGGATTTTCCCGATTTTGAGAGAAGAAATTGTAAATGATTTATTTAATTCTCGAAAAGCGTTTTTTGATGCTTTTCGAGAATCAAAACTTTTTATGTATAAAACTAAAACCGTTTATCAAAAATGGCTGGCTAACGAACTTTTCCTTTCTTTTTATGCCTTAAAGAAGTGTGCTTAACCACAATACATAATACAATCCCATAATTTTTTCGAAAGTCTTTGGTGAAGAAAAATTAGTTTTTAAGTTTTTAACAGTATTTTTTTCAATTAAAACGAAAATTATTTATCCAATAAAAAAACTGTTAATGGAAAATTGGTAGATCTTTTTAAGACCAAAAATTTTTCCATGGAATATTTTTTCATATCTCACGTTTCTTGGCGGGAAATTTTGAATTTTCGATTTTTTAAAGAAATTAAAAAAGTGGTTATGCCAATCTTGTAGAGCTTTCAAAAATCAATGTTTTTTCTCCTGACTTTTTTTCATATCGTGCGTTTTTTGGCTTAAAATCTTCATTTTCTTTTGATTTTTTGAATTTTGAAAATGCTAAAAGTCTGACAATTTTCATTTTATCGAAAAATGTCATAAGGATAAATTGTTCTTCTTTCTCAGTATTTTGAATGTCCGTACATAGAGTTTGTAAATTGCAGAAAAAAGTGGTTTCAAAAATTTTCAAATTGCTGTAACTTTTTGAATATTTATTCAAAATGGCTGGCTAACGAACTTGACCTTCATTTTAGGAAACTAAAAGAGTACACCAAAGACCAATCCAATCTGTCAATTCTTTCGAACATTAACGTGATAACAAACAAAAATTTGTTTGTTTGCGAAAACCATTTTTTTGGGTTCAGGGGGTCTCAAAACGTGGACATTTGACAAAAACGGGGGGGTCAAATTTTAAACAAATCTAATACCTTCTCTAATGAGAATGTAAAAATGTGGTCTTTTCCTAAAAATTGACATTCAAATTTTAAAGGTACCAAAAATTGACATTCAAAATTCAAAACTCAAAACTCAAAAATCAATCAAACTCAATACTCAAAACTGTATAAAATTTGATTCTCAAATCAAAAAATTACATGTCTCCTTATTTCCTTTGAAAAAAGGCAGTGTCTAATATTACGGAAGATTCCTTACAACTAGCACGCAACATAGTATGAGCCGAGGCTATTCTTACGGAATTTTCCGTAAGAATAGCCTGTCCCCCCTTTGTGTAGTATGCTAGTTGTAGGGAAAATTCCGTAACAATATCCTCGGCCTTGAAAAAAACGACACATTTCATCGATGGAAGATTCTGTACTGTTAGAAAAACTTCAATTACTTAAAGTTTACTTAAAGTTTTATTCATAATAACCGTAACACAATCAATTTTCGATCGAATTTTCTATCAAAAGTACCTAAATGAATTTTCGACAAAAATGAATGGATTTTTAAATTAAAATATTAAATTAAATAAATTTTCTAAATTTAATTAATTTAATTATAATAAATAATATAAATAATATATAACATATATTAATATAAATAAAAATAAATAAATAAATAAATTTAATTAATTTTAAATTGATTAATAAATTAAATTCAATTAAAAATTAAAATAAAATTAAAATAAATGAATTTTCAACTACAAAAAATGACATTTCAACTAGAGTAAATGAAATTTCAAGTGCAGTAAATGAAATTTTAACTACAGTAAATGAAATTTCAACTACAGTAAATGAATTTGCAATCACAGTAAATGAGAAACGGTTGAAATTTCAAGAATTGTCTAGTGGTGTGCAACTTAAATTGTAGAACCTCCCTGATTTGAAATAAATTTGATCCTCACAATAATTCTATTTCAGGTGACAAATAATTTTTTTTTTAATTGTCGGTATTAAGGACAAGAGGATCAACAAATTTCAGACATTGACGTAGAGTGTTTTTTTTTGTCCTAATTCAGTGCCTCGTAAACTCGTAAAACCCGAGGATAGAGATGACTAAGAGTGGCAATTTACACTGGTTTTTAATTATCTTACCCCTGTTTTATCCTGAATCCAATAACGGTGCTGCGGCTTAGTTGCGATGTTCCTTTAAGCGTTTAATTTAAGCATTCATGGAAAATAAAGTGAATACGTTATACCTACGTACATATTTTAACTCCTATGTTCAAATCTGCCTCAGAATATTGTTCAGAATTATTGCCTGGATTCTTAATGTGGGGGCGGGTGCACAAAGTCATCTTACATGAAAATCAAATTAGTCTCTAATTCTCAACTCGGCGAACCTGATAAGACTAATTTCCTTAATAATCTCTCTTCTGGAAGAAAGAATCTCAAACAATTGTCATTCATCTTTATAGTAAATGTATTTACTAAGAGAAAGAGAATTTCTATTCATATTTTCTATTCATATTTTCTATTTATATTTTCTATTCACATTTTCTGTTTATATTTTGCATGATTGATTTTCAAGCACATAATTCTCGTAAAACTATAAACCAGAAATCTTAAGAATAAATGAAAAGAATTTTCACGCATGAAATAAGTTAAAGAGCAAATAATTAACCCTCTTGAAAGATTTCACCAGATAAATTTTATTCCCCTGATAAATCGAACATCCCCAGATAGCACAAGTTGTTTCCTGAAATTTGCCTGAAGCTTGCGATGCAAGGTTTGAAATCTTGCATTGCCATACTCGAGCAAGCTTCCTAACAATATGAAAATGTCCGCTTGTGTAGAAATGTTGTGAACGAAGATCTAGAGAAAATTTCCTGGCAATTTTCGTGAAAGCTTCGACAGCGTTTACTCAGGAAACATTTGCTGTAAATTTTCGAGAAAGATTCCTAAAAAATAATTTGGAAATGTATTTTAAAATTATTCCCTGGGATTTTTCCAGGACATTTGTGGGAATAAAAATGTCAAAATTAAATATTTAAACATTCTGTGAAAGATTTTTATTTCTTTAAAAATGTGTATACGTAAATTCTTTCAGGTCTTCTTCATCTCGACAAGTCCCCTAGGATGCTGAGAAAATTATCCTGAAAAAGATGCGCACAGATTAAGCGGTTTGAGGTTTAGTAAAATTTATCAATTTAATACAACACAAGGTACAATAGTTGGAAAAAGAATTGTGAATAATTGAAGAACCGTATCCACGATAATATTATTTATTAATTAAACATAGAAAATTCATCGGATTTTTCGGATATTTTATTTTATAGAGACCTTAAGTATTTTGGAATGCTGCTGTAAGCAGCGGCGAAACGTGTAAGTTCCTGGGTGCACTAAATTTCAATTGCACTAAAAACGTACAAAAAGGTTACAATTATCGAAAATTAATTTAGATTGTGAATTTTGAAATCCTATCGTGTTCATAGATTATGTACATTTCTCAATTGCAGTATTATAAGAGTTACAAATACCCAAGACTTGCGCATAACACTTCAATGAAGTAATCCTAAAATATCTTAAAAATCCGTTGAATTTCCTCTAAGTTTAATTTATACATATCATATTATCGTAGATACTGCATCCATCATTTTTCCATAATTCTTTTTACAATTATTGTACCTTGTGTTGTATTAATTTGATAAATTTTATCTAACCTCTAACCGCTTAATCTGTGCGTATTTTTTTCAGGCTAATTTTCTCAGGATCCAGGTGTCTTGTCGAGATGAAGAATGCCTGAAAGGATTTACCTATACATATTTTTAAAGAAATAAAAACCTTTCACAGAATGTTTAAATATTTAATTTTGACATTGTTATTCCCACAAATGTCCTGGAACAATCTCAGGGAATGATTTTAAAATACCTTTCCAGATTATTTTTTAGGAATCTTCCTCGAAAATTAACAGCAAATGTTTCCTGAGTAAACGCTGACGAAGCTTTCACGAAAATTGCCAGGAAATTTTCTTTACATCTTCGTTCCCAACATCTCTACACAAGCGGACATTTTCATACTTTCCGGAAGTTTGCTTGAGCATGGCAATGCAAGATTTCGAACCTTACATCGCAAGCTCCAGGCAAGTTTCAGGAAACAACTTGTGTTATCTGGGTCTCAATTGAGTAAAATGTAACGATGCGCGAAACACCCACGACAGAACGAGTCGCCTGAGTTAATCGGCAACTGTTGCTGTTTCAAGCGGCCCGTTTATTTCTAGATTCTTTTTTTTTATTTTTATTTTTATTTATCGTCAGAGCATTTTCCGGAGGGAAATGGTCCGTACACACAATGCGTATTATCCTTGTGCATTACATACAACGAATAAAGCCCGACTTTTTATGTCCTGTTAATGAATTCGTTTGCGAGGAAATTAATGTGTTTGAAAGTCATTCCGGATCTTCTTGCAAATATATTAAAGCATTAAAACGGATTAAATTATACTGAGAGTCGTCGCAGATTTATTCATACTGTCTACAATGGTTCAATGAGTTTCTGTGATGAATCAATTATTTATCACCGAAATCCCATACAATCATCACGGTACCTATTGTTGTTAAAACAGATGAAAAGCTAAACTTTTTTCCAAAAATATCACTCAGAAAAAAGTTGATTAGGACAAAATTTTTTTAAATCGAAAATATAATTGCATTGCTATGGAGTCAAAAGGACATTTGTTTGGCTCAAACAAATTATTTGAATAAAAAACAATTTGGTCTGCATCGAACAAACTGTTTTTTAATCAAACAAGTGTTTTTTTAATACAAACAAAAATTTTAATATCGAGTGAAGAAAAAGAGGTTAAAAACGATTTTTTAAACTTGAAAATAAGTTTTCTCTTAGGGCGAAGTGAAAATGCAAAAATTAATCGAATCGTTCGAGATCAGGCAAAAAACTGTGTTGGTTGGCTGCTAACCGACACTTTTTTTGTGAAATAAATAAACATTCAATTTATCACTCAGAAAAAAGTTTGGTTGATTCCATCCAAATTTTGTTGAATTAACATTTTATTAATTCAACTGAAAACACACTCTAAAAAAAAACTTTTTTTCATTTAAAAATTTTTTTTCATTTTCAAACTCTCCTATTTTTGAGGTTTTTTGCTCATTTAGAAAAAAGTTTTTTTGAATTCAAACAAAGTTTTTGTAATCAACGATATAATTGCATTGCAATGTAGTCCAAGAAACATTTTTTTTATTCAAAAAAATATTATTTGAATCAAAACATTTTTTTTTTTAATCAAACGAACTTTTTCTGATCAAAAACATGTTTTTTTAATAAAAACAAATTTTCATATCGAATCAAGAAAAAGAGGTTCAAAAACGATTTTTTAAAATTGAGAATAAGTTTTCTCTGAGTGCTTATAACTTTTTTGTTCTTGAATATTAAAAAGGAAAAATATTTTTTGGTCTCTTCAATAAATTTGCGATCATTTAAACCTGAAATTATATTATAGATTTCGAGGGAAAAAATTAGAAAGGTTAAAAAATTTCGATTTTCTCATGTTGATTTGCATCTTTGCACCCAGAATAATTTTTAGACACATAAAAAGTTGTTTTTCTCTATAAAAACCTCGCCGTCCTCAGAGGGTAAAATTTGGTTCTATAAATATTGATTGAAAGAGCAAAAATTATTGCCAATAAATTGGAAAATATTCCCTAAAGTTTATATACTTAAAAAAATTCTTTAATGTTGAATCTGTCCCTTAAATCTCAAATCTATTTCAAAATTATTTCAAAATTATTACGAAAAATCATTAGGCATAGAAAATTTAAAATTATAGAACAGAACAATATTTAAAAAACGACAGAGTAGACAAACCTGGCTTTAAATAAATCAGTAGGTTCAAATTTTTAATAAAATTTTACTTTATCAATCGAGAAAAGGTGAAAATGTGACAAATTTCCAAAATAGGTGAAATAGGCGACGAAATTCAAAATAGGTGAATATGTGATGACCTCTGCTGACTGCCTATAAAAAAAGGCAGTTCAGTAATATTTAAACTTGTTTTAATTATCAAATTATTTTTAGCAATTATTAAAAATTCCATTTTTTCATTTTCTAAATTTCAAGTAATTATACATACGTCATAGGAAGCATTCTTTGCATTTTTTTTCTATGAAGTTAAGTTTACTAATATGCAATCTGCATGTTCGTTTACGAAGCAAACAGGTAATAGGAACTCAGGAATTACATTTTACAGATGAACGTGCTTCCTGATTTTAATAACTTTTGCGCTTCTTTAATACGCTTTGAAAATTCGAATCCATTTGCTCTGTAGATTTTTCCTGCAATTTAGTTTCACTTGTAACTTTACACTTTTTATTCACTTTTTTTCAAAAGCTGTATTTATTTATTACGTAAATGACTTTTTTCATATTTCAATAAATTTATTCAATCACAAGATTGAAATTGAAATAGATCACATACAAATTTTTTTTTACATTGTCATTTTAGAACCTGAAGGCTGAAATATCCCCGAATTGGGAAGAAAAGCTGGTAAATAATGATCATGAACTTAGCATGATACTTTTTTTATTCTTGTTGCAAGAAAGGACAACTGCGCATGCAAATTAGATTTTTAAAGTGAAGAATGCTGTCGTGTCATTTTCTTTATTGTGTGGTCGCAACATGTGCCATGAATTTCAATTATTTTGAAAGGTCCACTCTTTCCACAAAACATACACACAATTTTTTGTCATCTTCAAATTTGCCAAATTTTTTTCCGGAGTTACATTTTCTGGTTGAAATTTTCAATGACGTATGCGTTTTTCCTCGGGCGTCTTATAACATGAAAGTTACTTCTTTTTAAATACATTTAAATCTAAAAAATAAAAATTCCAGTAACTGAATGTATATGAAAATTACATTCCTATTTTAATAAAATCAAAGATATATGTATGTATAAAATATTGAAGGACATAATAAAAGTAAAAAGTAATTATTAATTATCATAAAAAATTTATGTATGAGAGTCAAAACTCAAAAAATAGGAAATAAA
Organism: Euceroptres primus; assembly: GCA_037177015.1. Classification (NCBI taxonomy): domain Eukaryota; kingdom Metazoa; phylum Arthropoda; class Insecta; order Hymenoptera; family Figitidae; genus Euceroptres; species Euceroptres primus. The sequence goes on from JBAGKK010520285.1 coordinate 7,389, forward strand.
AACAGATATTTTTGTATGAAAAAACTGGGCAAAGTTATTTTTTTTATTTTCATGTCTTTATATGGTAAATTGAGGGTGAAAATGATTCTATCGACCCAGACTGTCGGTAACTATAAAAGAAAGGAAACAGTTACGGAAAATACCTGAAGACCTTACCCATTGGCGGTAAAACAAGAATTTGATGCTAAAAATATTTTGTAGATGGCCAAATACGTCTAAACCTTAAAAAGTTAAAACATTTTTTATGTATTAAATGCTGTTGATTAGTGTAAAATCATCTGCCCTGAAACGTGTCTGTATCCACTTTCTTAGGATAAATTTTATTACTTAATCTTCTTACTCTTGACTACTTGAAGTTCGAATTTTTAGTCTCTTTCAATCCAGGAATTTATGCTTTATTGACCATTTAAGGTTAAATTGCTGTACCTAAGCGCAAATAAATGACCATACCGGGAAAAACCTTCTCGGACTTCTCCGTTTTCATATCGAGCATCTTCGGAACTTGTAACGCCTTCGTATACTGGGTCTTTACCCCCACCTTTAAATTTTGTGAATCTTCGCCGTTTTCGAAATCTGCAGCTGACCAAGTTAGTCGAGTTTGGAACATCAACATGATCCAACGATCATGGAACATCAACCTGCATCAACCAAACACTATTACTACTTGCAGCGAACCTTGTAGTTCTCTCGGCTCAAGTAATATCATTGTATCACCCGTTATTCAAGTTAAAATTAAATATCGATACCAATTAAATGGATTTGTTTTTTTTTAACTACCAAAGCAGCATGACCACAAATCACAACAAATGCAAAAAAAGATTCAATTTCTTTTTAATAGTAATATTTTGAATATGCGATAACAGTAAATTAAGGGACATTCTAATGTAAACGGCCCCGAAAATTTCTGATTTTCATAAATTTTTTTTAATAAATAAGATTCATAATCGGTTTGAATCTTTTTTGTACACTAAAATAACTTAGCACTATACAAAAATATATATCAATATTTGTTTTTAATTTTTAAAAAATGTTTTTATTTATTACTTATTTTATTACTTATTTATTGTTTAAAAAAATGGTTCTGAATGGTGGACCTTCCTTGTACTTGAAAAATTCAAAACAAAAATTGACATATTTTTTTGTATAATGTTTAAGTTATTTTAATATACAGAAAAATTCAAGCCGATTATGAATCTTATTTATTTAAAAAAAAATCATGAAAGTCAGCAATTTTCAGGGCCGTTTACACTAGAATGATCCCTTAAAATAATAACAAAACAGTTTTCAAAAATTAAAATTTTTAATTAACAACCTAAAAGTGTCTTGATTTTTATTGATAAAAAAAATTGGAATTTAATAAAAGTGTTTAAAGTCTTATCCAATTAAAATTGCATAAAAAATAATTTTTAGCTTTTTCTGAATGAAAAATTAGTGTTGTATAAACTTATTTATTCATTATAACTGTTATAATACATGTCGATATAATTATTGAGTGTAAAAAATTTTAATAAATCAATTAACAGTCAAGAAAATAGAGCCTGATTATTTTTTTTTTGGATGCGGTTTATTGGATTATATTTTATCGATACTTTAGGGAATTCCTATTTATTTTGGATTATAATGTGTCTAGTAGAGTTTCTTTAAACCTTACACGATTCTAAATAATTTATAAATACTTTCAATTATTTTGTTTTTTTTCTATTAAGAAAACAAAATTTTTTATACAATTTGATAAAAACGTTACTGTAATTGAAAAGGGACAAAACTTTGGAAATTTGGAAAATAAACTCTATTATCCACATTTATGTAGTGATGCATAACGAGAATTTTTTGGAAAAAACGAGATTTGCTCGAAACATAATCAGTTGAGACCAAAACTTGAAGATCGAAAATCTGTAATCTCGAAAACGAGATAAGAACGAGAATCTCGTTCGAGTAAAGGTTCGTCTCGTTATGATCCTACCATGTTCGAAGTTTTAATGTCATCTGACGATATTATTAAAAAATTTAGAAATTCTCGTTATGCATCTCTACATTTATGAATTCACAACATATAGATTGTTTCTTACACATTGATACATACATTTTTTAAATGGAATCAGTAATGTGAATTTTATTTAAATATTTAAAGATTCTGCAAAAAATATTTATTCATTTTCAATTTCATGAAACGACTAAATAGTATATGAAATAAAACGAACTGTAAATCATTTATCACAATTAGTCGCATGTATGATTCTATATCCATCTCATAATGAATCTCTATACATACTTTAATTTTCATCCAATTTTACTAAAATAAGTTACAAGTTTATTGACACAACTTTATACATTTTTCGAAGAAAGAATTTTAATTATAAAAATTAAGTTTCGAGTTACCACCAACAGAAGAATCATCACAATATGTAAATTAATGACTAGATCAAAAATAATATTTTGTACACTTTTCCAGTAAAACTTGGATTTCATGATCGCATTTTGTTAATTTATCACATATAAGTGTAATTATAATTTTCATCTGCTGCTTTTTTATTTAATCACTTTTCCAAATTACGAATCTTGTATAATATGACCCTACAAAATTTAAATTTTGACACAGGTTTTCGGAAATAAATGGAAATCAGAAAATAGCTTTGAGATGAAGATAATTTAAAATTTTTTTATTTTATCATGATCTGCTCCTCAATTTATTTATGTGCAACCTCAGCATCGGCGTAAGGACGATGACGTGCTATCATCTGAAAAATATAATATATAATAAAACATAATATAATATATAATATAAAATATGCGTAATATATTTATTTATATATTTATCCCAGTTTTATTATCCATTGATAAATATGAATAAAATTAAATATTCATACCCATTGCCTGATGAAAATCGAGAGTGGATCATCCCCCAATTGATTTTTATCGATGTCAGAAATACGTCGTTCAGCTCTGTCCTGAATTCTCTGTGCAGGGTCCAATGAAAAAATGTCTTCATTGGATCGGGATAAAACATATTCAGGTACCTCTTGACTGATGGCATTTCTTTCTTTTGATAAATCTCCATGCAAATTCGTGTCAGATCTTTTCCCATGGCCGCCGAAACATGAATGCCCAAATGCTGAGCAACCACCTGTAAAAAAAGCCAAAAAAGTTGTAATTTGAAATTAATTAAATTAAATTAATTAATAATTATTAATAATTAAATATAAAAGTGTATATATTTATTTAATTAAACATCATTTTTACATTCTCATCCCATGAGAGTGTATTTATATTGTAATTGAATTTTACATTATTTTTTATATTAGTTTTTACATTCTTATTTTATTTACATTTTTTAGCTGTACTAAATTCTAATTTGTTTCTTAATGAACATCAAACGTACATACTCCTACATATATTTTGCTCAAGATATACAGTTTCAATTAAATTCTTATAACTTTCCTAAGGTAACTTCAATAACTTGTGTAAACTAATATAAGACTATCGGTATTCAGCGTAACTCTTGGAGCAGAATAATTGACGTTCTATATTTATGCCTTTGAATAATCGTAAATTAAAATCATAAATGCTCTAGAAGCAGCTAAAAGAGAAGGTAAACTAGGAAAAGTAACTTTAAATTTTACACGAAAATTCTGAAGCAATTGTACATTAAGATTCATTAAAAACAATTCAAAAAATACTAAAATACGAATTACAACAAAAACTTTGTTCAATTTTCATTTGTTGACTTATAGAAAAAAATTTTTAAATTATAAATTGTAAAAAAGAAAATCGCAGAAAAAATTGTTTCAAAAGAATTTTTTAAACATTTCTTTTTCATTTATTTTCCTAAAAAAACATTGTTACTTTTTAAAACGTTTCCAAATCGTCAATTTTACTTTTTCTAAATCTTTTTGCATTTTCAAAAATTGAAAAGAAATTTTTTGAGAAAAACAAAATTATAGCACAACAGGCTCGAGATGATCAACTTTTTAAAATGAAATATGTTTTAAAAAATTTCTTCAAAAACATTTGTTTTACACAATTTCAATAAAAATTATTACATTAAAAAAATTTCTGTTTTCATTTATAAGTTATTATTGTTCGATAACATCTGTTTTTATTTATAAGATATTATTGTTCGTTACCAAAAAATTCTCCTTAAATATCATACCCACAAGATTTTTTTAATGTTCATTTTGAATTTTGAAACGAAAAAAATTGAACAAAAGATATTAATAGTCGATTAGGAAATTTTGTTGATGCCAAACTATAATTATTAATCGCCACAAGCTTTTTCCTTCATCAGAAGTGTCAGAAAATCAATTTTTATATTGAAGTGAATAAGTTCGTATCGGGAGAATATAGATATACTAAATATAGAATTACAGTTTATCGAAAAAGTCACTACTTTAGAAGTTTTTCAACTTCAACTTGTGTCCGACAACTAAAAATGAAAAATTTACCAAAAATCATGGAAACTTAGAACCTATTTTTGTTAAAAAATAATTTTTCCTAACCTGATTCAAAGACTCATTTTTCTCGTTCGACTCTATTGTATTTATATGAAGATTAGGAATATTGTTTAAATAATAAATTTTTGTGTAATTGAAGATTCAGTTTTTTTCCTCATTCAGTGAAAATTGAATCGAAGAAAAATGGAGAAAAATGAAAACCGATGATAAGAATCACTGACTCGATTATTAGCTGAAACAAAGTTGATTAATCGATTATTGGAATGTCAGGAAATTTTTTCAGGTACTTCACCGTAACTCATGGCAACTTCATGGGTCAGGGAAACAATATTTACATGAACTATGTGATGAGCGCTTCCGGGAGCTTACAAGTCTCCAGGAGATTACAAGTTTTGAAGCAATATTAATAATTCTTGTCATTTCCTCACGACGAGAAAAAAAAAAGTTTTACGAGATTGCCAAAGAAAAGCTGAAAGTTTACAAGGAATTGAAATGAATTCTGTATCTTCACAAGAGAAATATTTTCTTACTACATTAATTTTAGAATAGAAATATTTTCTAACTACATTAATTTTACAATAGAAATATTTTCAAACTTCATTAACTTGCAATAGAGAAATGTTTTCTAACTTCATTAATTTTCGAAATGAGCAAAAAAATACATTTATCATTAAATTTACCAATAAAACTGTCCTTAACTTGTGTTTTTTCGTAAGTCGTGAAGACTCCGCAAGGACACTTTATCTAGGACGAGCATAATGAGCAAAGAAAATTTTATAATCTCCTTTTCAATAGTCATTTACCCCCTATTCAATAGTAAATTATCCCCTTTTCAATAGTAATTTTGATTTCAAATATGAAGATTATTTAATTAGTCATTGCAGAAATGTTGTATTAACGAATTTGAAATTCAAAATCTATTTTCCTGGACGAGAAAATTGTTCGTAATTGCTTCTTCGTGTTTGAGTGTCGAGCAACAAAGGCATAGTATATGAGAATCAATCCAGAATCATTAATCTCTTTGAAATCGGAACAAGGATGTGGTAACTGGGGTCAAGAATATGACACGAATTACATGCAACTAATTACTTTTGAAGAGAATTTCGCTTTAAAATAATTAGATATCAACTGATATTGAATAAATGATGTTCATAATGTGTATGTCTTCAATTTATTTTCGAAGTCAAATTCATAATTTGCCACACCAAAAAAAAAAAAAAATAGGATCTCTAGACAAATTCTAGTATAATTAACTAAAAAACTTGTAAAATCAAATAGATTTTCATTTAATATAACCAAAAAAAAAAATCTGCCCGGCCCCCTTCGGGGGTGTGGGCACATTCTCATCGCGTGCTTCGCTTGCAAGTTTGAGCGCGCCTAGGGCATAGATTTCTCAAATTGTCTAATCAATTACGTAATTAGAGTAATTTATTTTTTTCCAAAAATCTCAAAAAAGAAA
>JBAGKK010520296.1:0-13296 GCA_037177015.1 Euceroptres primus
TGGAGTCGTAAGTACTTGTTTATATAAATATTCAGAGTGGCAACAAGACAGCAAATCTTTTAGGTTTATTATTATTATTATGAACGTTCTTGACCGATTACAACTCAAATCAGGCAGCGTCGTATAGCACCTCTCACCGATCGGTTTCGAATTGAAATATGTATTTTTGTATGTATTTTTTTATTTTTCTCTAGGATGAAAGTTACGGAAGTTATGGCGATTTAAAAAATAACCTTAAAATCTGAAGTCACACAAATATTCAAATGACTCGTATTTTCTTAATTTTTAATATTTTTCCATTATGTTTCACTGATCTTACGTGGACTTTAATGCTCTTTCTTTTCGTGTTGAGTTTTTTTCCAAAAATTGAAAATTAAAAAAGTTATAGCTGCTTTTCGAAAAATTTTCAAATGCGATTTTCTCCGAAAGGCCGTCGTTTTTTTTGCTGAAAATTTTTTCAGAGATAGCAGACTACAAGTTCTAAAAATTACGCTAGACGGGAATTTCCACTTCTAATTTATATAGGAGAAAAAAAAATATTTTTTTTTCAATTATTAGTGTTTTTTATGTGGAAAGCTTTAAAATAATAATTTTTAACTTATTTATAACGTTTTTACATAAATAATACTAAATAATTTCAATTTCAATTTTATTTTCACAGCTTTTAAGGTTTTAAAGTTTATTTTTTGATCTTTCTCTGTCTTGTATTTGAAGCTTTTTTAGTAGATTTTGTAGAAGTTTTTGCAGTAGATTTTGTAGTTTTTGCAGTAGATTTGACAGTTTTTGCCTTCTTTTATTCTGTTTCTTTAACTTCCACTAGTTGAAGTTAACAGAAGAAAAGAAGGCAAAAACTGTTTCACTAGTTGAAAAAACATCCTCTAGTTGAAGTTAAAGAAACAGAAGAAAAGAAGGCAAAAACTGTCAAATCTACTGCAAAAACTACAAAATCTACTAAAAAAGCTTGAAATACAAGACAGAGAAACAGCAAAAAATAGACTTTAAAACCTTAAAATCTGTGAAAAGAAAATTGAAATTATTTAGTACTATTTATGTAAAAACGTTATTAATAAGTTAAAAATTATTATTTTAAAGCTTTCCAAATAAAAAAAAAGATTAATTGAAAAAAAATATATTTTATTTTTTGACTCCTATATAAATTAGAAGTGGAAATTCCCGTCTAGCGTAATTTTTAGATCTTGTAGTCAGCTATCTCTGAAAAATTTTCAGCAACAAAAAAAAACGATGGCCTTTCGGAGAAAATCGCATTTGAAAATTTTTCGAGAAACAGCTATAACTTTTTAATTTTCAACTTTTTGAAAAAAAACTCAACGCGAAAAGAAAGAGCATTAAAATCCACGTAAAATCAGTGAAACACAATGAAAAAATATTAAAAATTAAGAAAATACGAGTCATTTGAATATTTTTGTGTGATGACGTCAGATTTTGGGATTATTTTTGAAATCGACATAACTTCCGTAACTTTCATCTTAAAGAAAAAAAAAATACATACAAAAATACATATTTCAATTTGAAACGAGATTTGAAACCGATCGGTGAGAGGTGCTCTACCACGCTGCCTGATTTGAGTTGTAATCGGTCAAGAACGTTCATATTAATAATAATAAACCTAAAAGATTTGCTGTCTTGTTGCCACTCTGAATATTTATATAAACAAGTACTTACGACTCCAGTTAAAAAATCAATCCAATTTCACTTTTTAACAGGCAGCACCCAGCACATTTATTGGCACAATACACACTTTTAAAATAATTAAATCAGTCAAACTTTTAAAAAAAACCGTCCGAATCTGCGGCTTGTGTGCATCATTACCATTGATGACCTACGTTACCGACAGTTTCGATCAGCTGGAATGTATGAATTTTATAAATTGACAACCCCTCTTTCACGCTCTTTCCGAGGCGAAAGTTTTTCTCCCCTCAACAGTTCTACGCGCGTATAACTAACCTTCCGCTCCCCGGTGTAAAGCCGACCATTGAGTTCTGAGTAAATGGAGAATTTTTTTCCCTCGAGGCGCTTATTTTCTTAATTTTAGACGATGATGTATAATTCTAATTTTCAAATCAAAGACGCAAATGGAAACTAGATTTGGTGTTATGGAGCTGCAAAAAGTTCCAAAATGTTGCAAAAAGTTGTAAAAGCTTTAAAAAATGTAACAAAAATTGACAACATAAAAAAATTTGAAAAATTGCAACAAGTAGATTGAAAATGGCAACAAATAAATTACAAAATGGCATTATAAAAAATATTTTTGGTCAGAATGTGTTTATGTGATTTTTTGAGCCATTTTCGACAAAATGGCGCTTGTGCCCTTTTGGAATGCCTCCCGTCAACTGAAATGAATTAATATTATTCCACTGTGAATTAGTATGTGAATTATTATGTGAATTAGTATGAATCCACTATGAATTAGTCATCGACTAAAAATTAGTACAAATGGTTACTAAATCATTTGTTGAACAAATAGACACTGTTTCATTAGTCAAAAGTGATTATTCCAGTTTCAGATTTAGAGATATTTCACAAATTAGTCGTTAGATAAAATAAAAGAAACTCGTTGCAATTATCTTTTCATGATACACAACTCAGAAATTTAGTAGAAATTGAAAAGCGCATTAGAACGAATTCCAGGAAAGAAAACTTTCAAAGATATGATGACATACTTTCCCAAAGTAAAATTATTATGGATCTATTACTCGCTCAGAAAATATAGTAGATATAAGAATAATAATAGTAAATAATGACTAATTTCAGTGAAATTACTACTAATTCATTTAGTAGAAAAATTCACTACTGTGGAGTCAAATTCAGAACTGTGACTAAAGTGAATTAGTAATTTTTTCACTGTGAATTTATCATTTTTGATTAAAAGTTAGCAAAAATGATTACTAAAGCATTTGGTAAACGAATTGGTATTGTGTCATTAGTCAAAAGTGACAACTTTAGGTTTAAAAAGTCAAAGGACTTATTTTTTTGAGGGGTATTTTTCATCTCGTGGATGACTAAATATTGTGAATACGCTGGAAAAATTGTATATATTTTTAAATATATTTTTTCTACTGTATAAAGCTAAGAAAATACTTTCAAACTTTCCGTGAACTTCTGCAGCCCAATCACTTCCTCTCAGAACAGGCGTTTAAAAGTACGGCGCAATTTAGTCGCGACCTTCGACTGGTAAACTCAAGTCGTAGCTACATAGCTGGTCATAAATGTATACCTTTTGCGTCTAAATTCTGAAATAGAAAATATGTATAACTAGGCTTTTTAAATTTTATAAATGTTAAACTATTAGCAAAATCGTTTAATTTGGAATTTCTTACTACAAACACATTTCAAATTATGTAACACATAATATACATATATTCATGCTGGTATTGAGAAAATCTTGATTTTCAAAATAATTATAAAAAAATAATTAACTGCATTAACTGTTTAAATTGCCTATTTTTAATAAAAAATATAAATGCTTGATATTTCGAACATATTTGAGAATGGTAAACATATATGCCGACTTTGTGCTAAAGTCGAGGCTAAACTCAAATTTCTGCACCTTTGATGCATGATTTCTCTTAAAACCAAAAAAATTCTATGAACTTTTTTTATTTAGAAAAAAAGAAAAAATTCGAATCCTTATTATACTGCTTTCCTTTGAAAATATTTAATATAAAAGTAATATTTTTCATTATTCAAAATCGAGTCAAAAGTACTCAAATATCGTCTGATAACGAAGTGTATAATAAACGTTTAAATAATAAAAATACTATAAAATTACTGTATTCGTGATATAAAAATAAAGCGACAGTAGAAGAAATTATAAAAGTTCACTTCATTTTAAAAAGAAACTCGGAAAAGTCAAAATTCAAATCAGTCGCGCGGCATAAAACGCAAAACATTTCAATTAAGCCAAATACAAGTATTTTAGTACAAAAGGTATGTTTCTATACGTTTTAAAGAATTTTATGCATTATTGATCTAAAATTAGTGCATCATTTAATAAAAATAATAATAAAATAATAATTCTTAAAAATAAAAAATCATATAATAAAAATATAAAAATGTTTTAAATACAGCAATCTATACAATACAATAATTCTTGAAAACAAAAAATTATATAATAAAAGTATAAAAATATTTTAAAGCGGTATAGGTTCTATTCTTATACAGCAATATGTAGGGCAATATTTACTTATTTAGATTTATTATTCATTATTATTCTCTTTTAAAATAACTAATAATCTTTATAATTTGAGTATTTCACTAAAGTTTTCTCAATACATATGTATTTATATAAGAAACAGTTCTCTGAAAATTGAATCTTTTCAAGCCATTTTATCAACAAAAGTGGTTCCTTTCTTCTTTGGAAGCAAGAATCTTGTTGGATACATTTTGATTTGAATCCAAAAATCAATTTTGATACACAATTAAATTTTTTTTCTGTGAACGTTTATGACTGACATTTTCTTGAGAAATGCTTCGTTAATGGAAAATTGCAGTAAGAGTGAATCACTCTGCATGGAAATAGAGTTTATTTAAGTTACAGGACTGATAGACTCACTAAAATATATTATAGAAGGAGTAAACATAGGTTTCGTATTTCAAAACGAAACTTTGATCATAAATTTTGATCAGTGAGAGAGCTAAAATGCAATTTAAACAAAACTCTAGAAATCAAAATGATCCTTAAAATTCTCGTCAAGAAAAGGTTTTATCCGAAGAAGAAGATCCAATTATTGTTGCATGCCATTATTTTAATTTCTATATACAGACTTGGTTGTATAAACTGTTTGATAAAGATTCATCTCTGCTTTTTTCTGTATTTGTGTGAGTGTATGTTTATGCGCGTAATTCTATAACATTATATTTAATAGAAAACAAAAGAACACAGATGTAATGTTCCAAACGTTAAAAAAAAAGTCGCTTTACCAAGCACTGTTAAATATCCGGCTAAAACTTCAACTACTTTAGTTCAAGTTTTATACAATTAGCGTAATTGAATCAATTTTCAATCACAACTAAATGAATTTTCAATCAAAAGTAAATGAATTTTCTACCCAAAGTAAATGAATTTTCAACCACAGTAAACGAAATTTCAACCAAAGTAAATAAAAAGCGGTTGATTTTTCAAGAATTTTCTAATAGTGAATATTTCCCATCCCTGAATTAATTATTTAAAAATTGTCTGACTCTAATTTACCTATACTACTGGCGGCTTATGAAAGAAGCTTGCCTTATTTTGACCTTTCATCGATTACGCTATTGATAAAATAAGTTTATCTTGATACCTTTACTCATGTATTGCACAATTGACACTTCACTCCTATCTTACCTGTTTTCATGGATACAACGCTCACAAAAAATCACAAATACAATTGCATATAATATACATGTATATGTAATACATATACATATTATATTATTATACATATTATGTATATATGAATAAGTATATTTCATATATTACGGCCCAGATGGAAAAATTCTATAATAGAATTTATGTAGAATGCATTCCACAGAATCCTCACAAAAATATTCTACTCAAATTTCTATAGAAACTTCACAAGAATTCTTCAAGAATTCTAGTCTAATTTCTAAAGAATTTTATATAGAATTCCTGTATTATCGAATTCTTGTGAGGCTTTCATAGAAATTGGACTAGAGTTCTTGTGATTTCATAGAAATTTCAGTAGAATTATTGTAAGAATTCTATAGAATGCATTCTACATAAATTTTGTAGAATTTTTCAACCTGAGAGGGTTATTTACAATTTTTTATCTTTGTTTAATCGTTAATTTCAAGGCACTATTCACTGTTAATGTTCCCAGGGAACACATACGGTGTAAATCACGTGTTTTACATAAGTATGTACACGTGTAAAACATGTGTCATATGTCTGCTTAAAACACGTAATTTTACACGTGATTTACACCTAAAATAGACGCTGTTAAAAATCGGAGTTAAAATTAATTTCGAATTCGAGCCTATAAAAGAAATTTAATTTTACGGATGTCAAGTACGTAAACAAAAAATGAATAAAATATTTCTGTTTGCGTGCATGACGTTAGTAAAATTAAATTACTTTTATAGGCTCGAATTCTGAATTGATTTTAACTCTGATTTTTAACAGCGTGTATTTCAGGTGTAAATCACGTGTATTTTGGGTGTAAAATCACGTGTTTAAAGCAGACATGTGACAGGTGTATTTGGTGTAAAGTACACATGTTTTACATTTATGTATGTTCCCTGAGTTATATTATTACGTTTCCTAAAACATATATTATAATTCAATGGAAAACTAATTAAATAAATAAAGAAAGAAATTTCAATAACTTTTTCAAATAACCCCCCATATATAGATTACAGAAAAACATTATTTATAATACGTCTAGGGAAAACACACAAGTGTAATTTACACCAAATACACATGTAAGACACGTGTTTTATGTCCGCTTTAAACACGTGTATTAGACCTAATTTTAAACGAGATTTACACTAATTTTACATGTGAATTACTCCTAAAATATAGGTGATTTACACGTGTGCATACTAACAGAAAAAACATGCTTTAATCAAATTTGAAATATGTTTTTCAACAAAAATTATTAGATGAATATTGACGATTTTTTATGTTCCCCCATACACTTTTCACGCCTGGCCTCGATTAAGTTCAACCCAAAAATCCTTGCACATCTAGTTTCTCTTTTGTACGTGTTTCGGGGATGCCCCGCGGTTATTTTTAGCCAAAAAAAAATTAAAAAATCGTACTATGCGTTTTTGAGAAAAAAGGTTTTTTCATTTTTGACAATTAAAAATCTCATTTTTACCGAAAACGACGCAAAATATGAATAGCAGTTCAGAGTTCAAAATTGCTTCCCTTCTTAAAGTCTATAAAATTCCCTTACCAGATTTTTATCTTCTGTATTTAAACAAATTTTTCCAAAAAAAATAGAAAAAATCGAAAAAATTGACTAAAATAGCATTTAGTTTACCGAACTTCAACATTTTAGTTTTAAAAACGTTTGTTTTTACTTTAGTAGCAATGTGAAGAACATGTCATATGATATTACATACATATTAAGTTTTCTAAGCTTCCAAGTAAAGAAAAATTCGCTTTACTTCAAAGTAAAGCAAAATAGTAATAGCAGTACATAGTTCAAAATTGTCTTTCCTAAAATCTATAAATTTATACCCTCACCAGATGTTTATCTTGTGTATTTTAATAAATTTTTCAAAAAAAAAAAAAATCGATAAAAGCGACTAAAATAGACTTTAACGAACTTCAACATTTTATTTCTAAAAACGTTTACTTTTAGGTCAGTAACAATGCGAAAAACATGTTTGCTCTTTACCATTACAAAAGCCTTCATGTCTAATAATATATTTAAGATTTAAAAAATTAAATGTTAAAGTTCGTTAAAGAAATGCTACTTTAGTTCATTTTTATCGAATTTTACTATTTTTTTGAAAAAATTGTTAAAATACACAAGATAAACATCTGGTAAAGGTATAATTTTATAGATTTCAGCAAGGGGAACAATTTTGAATTATAAACTACTCTTCATATTTTGCGTCGTTTTCGAGAAAAATAAGATTTCCAATCGTTAAAAATGATATTTCTTTACTTTTGGAGATAAAAATCAATGTTTCTTTACTTTGAAGCTCAAAAATCTTAATAATCTCATTAAGCAGGGTTTTGCACATTGTTTCTGAACTAAAAATGAACGATTTTAAAAACAAAATTTTGAAGTTCGTTTAACAAAATGCTATTTTAGTCGCTTTTATAGATTAAAAATTTTTTTTTTGAAAATTTTTGTTAAAATACACAAGATATACATCTGGTAAGGGTGCAATTTCGTTGATTTCAGGAAGGGGAACAATTTTAAATGATGATCTACTATTTATATTTTGCTTCGATTACGAGAAAAATGCGATTTTTAATCGTTAAAAATGATATTTCTTCAATTCGAGAGATAAAAAAGCCTATTTTTCTTTACTTTGAAGCTTAGGAAACTTTATAATCTCATATAACACGGGGGCATCCCGGAAACACGTACAAAAGAAAAACTGAATTTTTCCAAAGTCTAAACTTGAAACAAGAAAGTCGTAAAAATTAAAAAATTCTTACACTCGCAAAAAGGATTTTAAAAAGTTCTGAAAGTAATAATTAGCAATAATTAAATAAATTTCCCTACAATATGCAGTATAATTATTTTTAATATTTCTTTCACAAATTCATAAAACACAAGTTCGATTTTTTACTATCTTTTCACGCCTAGCCTCGGATTAAGTTCAACCCAAAAATGCTTGCACAGCTAGTTTCTCTTTTGTACGTGTTTCCAGGATGCCCCTCAGTTATTTTAAGCCATAAAAGAAAAAATTGTACCACACGTTTTTGAGAAAAAAGATTTTTTTATTTTTAACAATGAAAAATCTCATTTTTCTCAAAAACGACGCTAAATATGAATATCAGTTTATAGTTCAAAATTGCTTCCCTTCCTAAAATCTATAAAGTTATACCCTTACCAGATTTTTATCTTGTGTATTCTAACAAATTTTTCAAGAAAAAAAAAATAAAAAATAAGAAAAATCGAAAAAATTGACTAAAATAGCATTTAGTTTACTGAACTTTAACATTTTAGTTTTAAAAACGTTTGTTTTTACTTCAGTAACAATGTGAAGAACACGTTATATGGTATTATTAAGTTTCCTAAGCTTCAAAGAAAAGAAAAATTTGTTTTCATCTCTAAAATTGGAGAAATATCGTTTTTATCGATTAAAAATCTCATTTTTCTCAAAAACAAAGCAAAATAGTAATAGCAGTTCATAGTTCAAAATTGTTCTTCATCCTAAAATCTATAAATTTATATTCTCATCAGATGTTTATCTTGTGTATTTTAACAAATTAAAAAAAAAATAGAAAAATCGATAAAAGCGACTAATCTAAAAGCGTTTGCTTTTAGGTCAGTAACAATGTGAAAAACTTGTTTGCTCTTTGCCATTACAAAAGTCTTCATATCTAATAAGATATTAATGATATTAAAAATAAAATGTTCAAGTTCGTTAACCTAAATACTAATTTAGTCAATTTATTCGATTTTTTCTTTTCTTTTTTTTGAAAAAATTGGTTAAAATATACAACATAAAAATCTGGTAAAGGTATAATTTTATAGATTTCAGGAAGCGAACAAGTTCGTATTATAAACTGCTCTTCATATTTGCGTCGTTTTCGAAAAAAATAATATTTTCAATCGTTAAAAATGATATTTCTTCAATTTTGGAGATAAAAATCAATTTTTCTTCACTTTGAAGCTCAGAAACCTTAATAATCTCATGAAGCATGTTTTTGCACATTGTTTCTGAACTAAAAACAAACGATTTTAAAAATAAAATTTTGAAGTTCGTTAAACGAAATACTATTTTAGACGCTTTTATAGATTTTTTATCTTTTTTTTTTTTGAAAAGTTTTGTTAAAATACACAATATATACATCTGGTAAGGTTGCAATTTCATATATTTCAAGAAAACGAGCAATTTTAAACTTACCTACTATTTATATTTTGCTTCGTTTACGAGAAAACTGAGATTTCTAATTGTTAAAAATGATATTTCTTCAATTTTAGAGATAAAAACCCATTTTTCTTTATTTTGAAGATTAGGAAACTTAATAATCTCATATAACATGTTCTTCACATTGCTACCAAAGTAAAAACAAACGTTTTTAAAACTAAAATGTTAATGTTCGGTAAACTAAATGCTATTTCAGTCAATTTTTATCGTTTTTTCCAATTTTTTTTTGAAAAATTTGTTAAAATACACAAGATAAACAATTGGAAAATGTATAATTTTATAGATTTTAGGAAGGGAAACAATTTTCAATTATGAACTGCTATTCATATTTTGCGTCGTTTTCAAGAAAAAGGAGATTTTTAATTGTCAAAAATGTAAAAAAACCTTTTTTCTCACAAACGCGTAGTACGATTTTTTTCTTTCTTGGTTTGAAATAACCAGGAGGCATACCGAAAACACGTACAAAAGAGAAACTAGCTGTGCAAGCATTTTTGGGTTGAACTTAATCGAGGCTAGCCGTGTTTTTACCTATCTCTTAATCGAAAGTAAGAATCCAAGTAAACGTGTTGAGAAAATGTTGCGATTTCACGTTTTTTTTAGTAACAAAAGGTTAATTAAGAATTCAGCCTCGAACTTTTTAGGACTTCAAAAGGACGTCCGTCCCAACATTTTAAGGCAAAGTTCTCCGTCCTGCTAATTTGTTCTAACAAATGGTCTTTTTGCGGCTAATTTGACTTTACTAATTGATAATATGAAAAATTCGTTTGATTAGGCCTTTGAAAGCTAAAGCCGTCCCTGGATAGGCGTGTACAGATACCATTGAACAGTGTACCTACATACGTGTACATATTTGTGGTTGGGGAATATATAGTGGGATTGACGGCGAGGAGACTCGGCGCTACCGATGTCTCGAAATATCGCAGACGTATAAAATGGTCGTGTCGACGCCGGCGCATGGAAATAGAAAATAGAAATGGATTAGAAATAGAGCCACAGCAGTTGCGGCCTAGAATTTTATAGAACGCACACGCCATCCCATCGCTATGCCGCCCCTTTGCATGCATATTCTGCTCCAACAAGGAAAAGACTATTCCATCCAAAAAAAAAAGATTTCACTTCAAATTTGTCCTGCAATATGTTAATCATAGTTAAATATCAATTTACTAAGCTAATTATTACATTGAAAAAGAACATGAGTTCACAGAAAAAAAACTAAGGATAAAAGTCATTTTGAACCGAATCGGGGCCTTGTGATAGTTAACTTTTTTGTATACACAAAGAATGCTTAAAATTGTTACACCTTAAAATGGTTGATATTGAATTCAGTAAAATTTGTCTAGATTTAAGCAAAATTGATTCTGCTTTTAAGACTCAATTTTGAAATTCAGGTAACGTGGTATTAAATTCTGAAAAATATTGCTTAACACAGAAAATCCCAAAGTATAATTTTAATCTGCAGCAAAATAATAAATGATCCACCAAAATAATAAATAATCCACCAAAAATAAATGATCCACTTCAGATCAGAATAATATTGCTGCACATTAAAATAATATCCCACGATTTACTGTGAAATTAAGACAAAATGTTACTGTATTTAATCCAAACCATTTTAAGGTGTAACAATTTTAAGTATTCTTTTTTACTGTGTATAAAGGTAAAGTTTTTTTGGTTCACTGACGTTTTTTCTGTGTAAAAAATTTCTCTATAAATTCCTCCTTTTTTAAAATTTGTTAGGAATTCTCGAGGAGGTAGGAAATAAAATAATTACACATTAAGCTTATGCTTTTTAATCACTTTTTAGGACGTTTCATCTGACATAAATTGCAAATGAAATTAATAAGTGAAGAGAACGAAAAGTGTGGTTTTTGAAGATGTGAAATTTGGCTTGTGGATATTGAAAAATAACTTAAAATGTGAAATTCGAGGTATAAAAATTAAGAAGAATTGGCATTAATTTCAGGGATTTCACAGTGGGAAACCCTCATTATTCATTCCAATTCTTCTGGGGGTCACCCTCTTTATTCTGAAAAATGTTCGGAAATTTCTGTCATACATATTTAAAACGTAAAAGGAATCAAATTCTCAAACATGTTACTGAATTTATGTAGTCTTCTAACGCATAAATGTATGCTTTACCTATAGATAAAGTTTCTCTTATTTATCTTTTCTGAAGATAGGAAACAAATTGTTCATCATTTGACTAATTACAATTTCAAGATTCGAGGATAGCATTTTACGTACTTTTTACTGTCCAGTGGCTCATTTTATTGGGTTTTTAAAGAAAAATAGTAGATTTATTTTTATATTTAAATCATAAAACAAAGTCTAATATGAATTTTGTCACAACTAAAAAATGTCGAAGATGTAAATATAAATAAAAATCGGTAATCATTCAAGGAGTTAAAAAAACCGTATATCTTTGGGATGTTATCGTCTCATGTAATTATTTCTGGATAAATGCACTTTTCAAAAAATAACTTTTGCTTATATTTATATAAAAAAGAGCTTAAAAATATTGCCCATCAAAAATACTTTGTTCTTGCAATCATGCCATTTCAAGTTCAAATGGCATGAACAGATTGAAGTTAACGAAGTAACTTTTTAAAAATAAATCCTTTTCGATATTTTTGGCCGCAAGGATTTTAGACGACCCGATTTGATGAAACAATTTTTTTTGACAAAGTTATGAGTATTTAAACTTTTAAAGCTGGTGACGCAGTTTATCAAAAAATAGTCGAATTTTTTTTAAAGTATTGTAGAATCCAAACTAATATAGGTATTTGACTTTCTCTTTTCGATTCTGATAGATTTTTTCTGTATCTTTCGAAATTCGTCGTAAAATTAAAAAATTGTCAAAATTGGCAAAACAGCGGCGATTTTTGAGAAAATTTTGAATATAATAATATAATAATAATATATAATATATAATATATAATAATATATAATAATAATAATATAAACATCTATTTTAAAAACAGACAAACCAAACTGGAACTGACGATCCTGGAGAGCAGCAAGTTAACAGTACAGTGAAATAGAAAAAACGCGATTAATAATTACACAACTAAAAAAACTTATTCTTTTTTCACTTATTTTATATTTACAACTACCGGATTCTACAATTTAAAAAAAAACCGGGCAAAACTGATTATCACCTGACGCAGGTAATCGCTGATTGGAGAAGATGGAAACTTATCAAGGCGAGCGGTACCGTTCACACGTCAGTGGTCCGTAACAAAGGTGGAAGCACGGCTCCCAGCGTCAGACATGACTTGTGGAGTGAACGTTGACCCAACTCTGCACTTGATGAAGTCCCAAAATCGACTGACTAAAAACGAGCAGATCAGAGACTGATTGAGGCTATGAACGTGCTTGCGAATATTCAGGTGGAGGTGTAAAAGTCCGCCCTTTGGAGACAGTTCATCCCAATTAGAAGAAAGGGAAGGAAAAGAGGAAAAGGTGGAGGAAAAACAGTAGTGGGTGGCAAAGAGAGGGTTGGTCATGACGTCATCAACTAGATTGACCTGGCCTAAACCTCAAGGGTCAGTGCCGATGGGACTCTCGATCATCTGTTCACCAGAAAGGTCGGATTAGACAAGAACGACTCATAAATGATTCTGAACTGCTACCTGAGAGACAATTAGGCTATAAACCAAGAAAGGACTTGTTCTTCGGAAGATTAAGATTTGAAAAGGTCGTCTAAATGAGTTT
>JBAGKK010520307.1:0-13294 GCA_037177015.1 Euceroptres primus
TGAGGTAAACGTTAAATTAAACTTATATTTAAAAAATATTTTTCATTCGTGACAAAAATCAAACAGAAATAGTTCATGCTATCCTGACTTGTTTAGGTTTAGAGACACTCGTTTTAAGCCCAAGGCCATTGAGGCAACCCCCGAAGCCGGCCTTAAATCGGGCTTTCAGTGTAACTAGAATTCTGCTGAGCATGTATCTTCATACATAAATGATGAATATAATGTTTTCATACAAAAATATTAAGGGTGACCCGTCTTAGGAGGTAGCCCGTCTTAGGCAACTTTCCCCTACATTTTCATAAATTTCAGTTACAATTTAGTTAATTTCGATTACAATTTAGTTAATTTCAGTTAAAATTTAGTAAATTTCAGTTACGGTTTAATAATTTTCATATTTCTTCTGATTTCTGATTTCTTCTTCAGACTTCTGAAAAGTGTCTCAAATTTCATAAAAATTCCTGTAACCTACGTAACCTGAAACTTTCGGAAATTTACGAACATTTCTAACAATGAAGTTAAAAATTTAATTGAAATAAAAGCCAAACAAATGAAAATAGAAGAAAAGAAATGCAAGTGTAGGGGAAAGTTGTGTAATTGTAAGACGGGCCCCTTTCCATTTTTTTCGAAAATTTTTGATTTTGAGGAATTTCTGAAGCAAAAGTGATGGCTAAGATCGTAGTTTGATATTTTCTAAGGTTCAAAAGTTTAAACGTTGAAAAAATGTTGAAAAGGCAATATATTTAGATGTTAAAAAAAAAAGTATTTTTATGTGCTTGAAATTCTGAACGTTCAAATGTACGAAATTTTTAGTTGACTTCATTTTAAATTCAAAGTTATTCTAAAATATTGGTTTAATAATAAAGAAACTAATGTAATTATAAAGAACCTCAGGATGCATCTCTTTATTTTTTAGTTGGAACAATATTTCAAGATAAATTTGAGTTAAGAAAAAAAATTCATTTATTTGAACGTTCAAAACTTCCGGTACATGTATTTTTCTCGTTTTAGGAAACCCGGTATCCTAAGTCGGGCACCTTTTAAAAAACATAAAAATCATGTTATTAGACACATGATATTGATAAATTTTATTCGGAACATGTTATTTAAACATGTGCTGTACTTTTGTGAGAAATTATTTATGCAAAATACATTATAATACGTAAAACTTCTATTTTCATTTGTTTGGCTTTTATTTCAATTAAATTTTTAACTTCACTGTTAGAAATATGTATTCTGTAATTTTCCGAAAGTTTTAGGTTACGTAGGTTATAGAAATTTTTATGAAATTTGAGACACTTCAGAAATCGTATCTGGAAATTACCAAACTGTAACTGAATTTTTTTTTAAATTAAGCGTCAAATATGATAAAAGATAAGAAAGTATTAAGAATGTTATAAAGAACTAACTATTTATAAAAAGTTGTAAAATAAAAAATATTATTTATGTTGGGACTAATATTTCCTGATATAAATAAAAGAAAAGACATATTTAAAAAAAAATTTATTCCAGCCTTCACGAGTCCCGTGTTAGGAATAACGTGTCTTCATTATTTTTTAACTTTTTTTATTAACCAGCATAAAAATGAACAAAATGCAAGTAATAATTTTAAAGCTTAGAGAATCGTCTACATGAAATAAAAAATATTTGTGGTTTCAAATTGCTAAAAACTATTAAATTACGACTTTTTAGATAGGTAAAAGTTTGTTATTTAATATTCTAAACTGATTTTTTCTTTCTATTATTGTTAGTTTATTTGCATTAAAGAAAAAAGGAATTTATGAGTAATTAGAAGTCTACTGAGCATACATTTACATGTATGACTGATGAATATAATTTTTTAATCTAAAAATATTAAGGGGTGTTCGTCTTAGGCAACTTTCCCCTACACTGTTAGAAATTTCCATGGAAATTTTCAGAGACATGAGACTGAAGCTTTATTCAGTTACCGTTTCTGAAATTTCAGTTACAATTTGGTAAGTTTAAGAAAAATTTAGGAAAATTCAGTTGCAAGCAACTGAAAATTCAGTTACAAATAACTGAAAAGTCAATTACAAGTGACTGAAAAGTACAGTGCTTGTACTTCAGTACAAGTAATTTTCAGTACAAGAAAATTCAGTTACAAGTAACTAAAAATTCAGTTACAGTTTGGTAAATCTCAGTTACAATTTGATAATTTTAAGATACGGTTTCTGAAAATTATCTTAAATTTTATAAAAATTTCTGTTACTTTTGTAACCTAAAAATTCCGGAAATTTCCGAAAATTTCTAACAGTGTACATTTTCAAAAAGTAGAAAACGTTCAGAGAGCTTTAAAAATAACGAGCGGTCATTGGCCTTTTAGCATCGTAAGGTACGAACTCTTAAAGTAAAAATAAATTCGTTAAAGGTCAATTCGTCTATTTACTATAGGTATAGAGAATTTTCCAAGGAGAACTATTGTATATACGGTTGAAAGCAAAGTCCTATAATTTTCCTTGCTCTGCACTCGAGGCAGACATCGGTTGTTCCGCTTTAATGTCTGCACCGTCCGGATTCAGTGGTGGATTTAACGTAAGATAACTCGAAACGTCACCTCCAGTCGCGACCCTCCCCCTTTTAAATGTCGTT
Organism: Euceroptres primus; assembly: GCA_037177015.1. Taxonomy (NCBI): domain Eukaryota; kingdom Metazoa; phylum Arthropoda; class Insecta; order Hymenoptera; family Figitidae; genus Euceroptres; species Euceroptres primus. The sequence goes on from JBAGKK010520307.1 coordinate 2,608, forward strand.
TGCTTACATAATCCCAACATGACGGATAGTATTTCCAATATTTTATTAAGTAATTCAAATGTCTGCAAAAAATAATGTCACTCAACAAAATGTCTGGTTGAAATAACCAGAAGTCTAGTTAAAGTAACATGGTTGTTTTAACCAGAATTTTTGTGAGTAAACGAATTCGAAAATGATTTAACCTTGACTTTGAAATTTGCAAAGAACTCATTAAAAAGATTACTCTTCTAAATGTTAAGGTATTAATTCATTTTTTACTGCCAAAGACTCTAGTAGGATTTTTTTAAATACAGCGTATGGCTTTCTTAATAGAGTTTTTTAATTAAGCCTCTAATACATACAAGCATGTTTGTAGTTTGTAAAAGAATATTCATAAACAGGTGTCTTGGTAGTGGAACTTTTAATTAAATTTTTTATTCGTTTTCTCCATAATTAAACCATTTTATTTATTATTTATTTTTTGAAAGTAATTACCAACTTAAAAACAGTTTTAAATTTTTCTCTTGAAACTTTGGAACATTAAACCTAAAAAAAAATAGAATCGATTATATTCCAAGTGAAATAGACACGACGAGAGTCGAAATTATAATCAAATTTTGGAATAAAATTGGGGTGGATCGTAGAATGTTTATCTCTTCGCGATTCCCTGGATCTCTGCTCATAAACGTGAGCAGAGTTTCTGCGACTGAGGATTCGCGACTTGAGGCACATGCGCGTTTCCCAATTCTCTGATTGGATCCAATTTTCGTGGAGGGAGGCGCGATAGAGAAAAATAATAGGCGGTGGGAATAATAACGAGGGTGGGGATAAACTTTTTAGCAGAGGGAGAGACAACTCGATGCAACCTTGTTTAATTCGCTTTTAGCGTGACTAGACGGCTTTAATGTTTAGCCGAAATGTGACTACCCTACTCTCTTTTTTTCTTTTTCGCCATAGGGTATTTTCGACTGGAAACCATTTTTCACTATTCAGAAATCAGCGGAGAATGATGGTAAATTGGCAAGAAAAATGGTGGGAAAGTACCATTTTTCACCAAATAGAAGAGAAATTTCACTTAAAGGGGAAGCTCAATATAATTTACTTTACTCACTGCTTTAGTTCTCCTTTTTAAGGATTTTAGGTGCTCAGATAATTTACTAGAATAAAATTGTGGGATAAATTAGTTTTTTAAAATTATTAATTACTTGTATATTTATTAAAAATTTCTGCATGTGTGATTTTCTGTTAATATTTTAGAATTGAGAATATTTCTTGATCTGTCAGCTACAATAAATTTTTTGGTCTGGCTGATTTATCGGATAATCGAATTGCACTCTCGTTATGATTTCAAAATTTATTTAACTTCAAGTTTCCTCGCAGACTTAGCAGATGTGACAGCTGTCATTAACGAAGGGATAATTCAACTTTTATTGTAATTTCGTCGGGGAACTTGGTCGAAATGTGACTTTCTCCCTTGATTTCCATTCTTATCTAATTCTATTTCCGACGACAAATTTCCTACAAAAAATCGTTAAAAGTAAAAAAATTCAAGTAAAATCAAATGATTTTAAGAGTGAAAATATATTTTATATTCTTGCGGTCCCAATTATCAGAGAATTTAATATCTATTTCTAATTTAAAATTTCTTGAATCTGGATTTCTCTCGAATTTTAATTTTCTAGAACTTTTATTTTTCTAATTATATTGAAATGGCATATTTTCAGAGAAACTGTCATTAAATTCGAGGCTATTAAGGGCATGTCTTATTAACCTCAAAATTTGTTTTCCTACTTTTTTTTTCGCCCAACTCACGTCCACACGAAATCAGATATCAAATTGAAACTTTGGAAGCTTAAGGGTGTGTGATACGTTATGATGTCATGAATTACCGACGGGGTATATAAAATATTCGGCGGTCCTATTTTTAAACAAACAAAGATATCGCTTTGAAACTTAAGAGAATGATAGAAAATATGATGTGGCACATCTGTTGTCATTTTTTCAAAATTTTGAAAAAATTACACGTTACAGATGTGCCCCATCATATTTTCTATCATTTTCTTAAGTTTCAAAGCGATGCTTTTGTTTGTTTAAAAATAGGACCGCCGAATATTTTTCATACTCCGTCGGTAATTCGTGACATCATAACGTATCACACCCCCTTAAATAGGAGGCACTAAGGAACGTTCGTATATTCCAAAATGTTTGTAATTACAACAAAAATTTTTCAACACATTTTTTCAAAATTTGTTTATAATTACAACAAAATTTTTTCAACACATTTTTTCAAAATTTGTTGTAATTATAAACATTTAGGAATATACAAACGTTTCTTAGTGCCTCCTATTTAAGCTCCCAAAGTTTCAACTTGATATCTCATTTCGTGTAGACGAAAAAAAGTAGGAAAAAAATTTTAATGTTAGTACATGCCCTTAAAATTAGAGACGATTTAATTTTGTACAAACGATTGATCTTTACTAGAGTGACGCTTAAAAATTGAAAGTCGTATTTTCCAAAGTTATGCGTCCAGTCTTAGTGAAAGAAACTCCCTGGAATTTTTTCAGATTTAAAAAAATGTTTTAGTGGTGCCGGGAAATTTTTTAAATTTGGAAATTTTTCAAATTTGTTTTGTGGGTGCAAAAATCATAGGAAATTTTTTATATGCTGTTTTAGGTAGCAAGTAAGACTATAAAATTCAAAATGAATAAAAAAATTATTAAAGTTATTAAAAATTATAAAGTCAAAATTTTTTCTACTTGTAGAAACGCAGTTTTTTAACTGTCACAGATTAATTATTAACAGAAAAATAAACAAAACTTCGTACCGAAATCTCATGATGACAAACTTGATTTACACATTCTTGGTCCATTTCCTGATTATTTAATATTACCTACTGTAGAACATTCTCCCCTAAAGAACAAATTATTTTAATGTAGAAACTAATAGAGAATTTGGTAATGAAAAATGAATAATTTTTTTTGGATTTGATGTTGCAGTACATAATGCGCCAGGGGTGATGGAGACAGTGGGCAAACAAGTCCAGGTAGTGAGCGGATTGGGGGTGGGGGGTCCAGTAGGGCCTGTGGGCCCTGTGGGGGCAGATCTGCATCACCATCATCACCCCCACCCCCACGGGGGCCACGGCCACGGTCACTCGTTGGTCGGCTCAGCTGCGACCTCCGTGGCCAGAGGTCAGGCCCAATCGCATCAGAGCCAGGCCCCACCACCCTCACACAATCAGCATCTACCTGCCAGGTCTACCCCCGTTCAACTTCACAGGTCAGTTCAAAGTTCACGCACCTTACCGGTTTCTTTTCTTTTATTTTTTTTTCGCCCCCCGCTCCAGTCACTAGTTGAGATCCGTTTCGATGTTTGTTCTTGAGAATTGCAAGAGTATTCTCTAATTTCTAATTCTAGTCAATGTAAATAATTTTCTAATGAAAAGGGATCACAGTGGTTCATTATGTTCAATTTTAGGAAAGATAGGGAATTTCTTCTTTGACAAAAGGGGATTTTTTTTAAAAGGGAAAGTGTTTTTCTTTTAAAAATACCAAGGGGGCTGAAATTCTCCTGAATCTTAAAAAGTCCTCAAAAATCTTAGATTCCTGTCTAGAATCTAACAGAGGGGGGCACTATTCGATTGAGAAATTATTCGAATGACCTACGAATACAAATTTTATCTGTAATCGTTTATTCGTTCACTTCATTCGTTATTAGATTATTTATCCTTCGTCTGCAGCTTCATTCGCTTGATTCGCTGATCAATTCATTCACCATCTGTGAAAATTAATTCTGTCTTCGATTTTTAATTAATTTGAAGTCAGCACAACTTGAAATTTCTAATATCAAAAAGGGAAATTCTAATCGAATCATATCTTTCTACATTTTTCAGTAATTAGAAAATTTTAAAAATATGCGAGCTACGCGAAAGATTAAATTATTTTTTATATTTTTTTATTTATCAAGTGTAAAAATCTACAACACTGGCAGTTAAAAATGGATGGCAATTAATCTGTAAAGTGAACACTATTCGTTATTACGAATTAAAGCCAAAATTAACATCCCATATTATAAACGAGTATTAATTATTATAAAAAACAATAATATTTTTAAAAAATTTTAAGAGCATTATACTAAATAGATTAATTAATCTGGAACAGATATTCGGAAATATCCAGATGGCTATGTGCTACGAATATTAAGGGCATGTCGTACCAAGTTGATCACGTGACCAATAATATTCCCCATTTTTTTCGTACACTAACAAATCAAATGAATTTTCAAGAGAAGACAAAGGTGCAAACTTGATGGAAAAACACCTGCCTTCTCTTGAAAATTATTTTGGTTTGTTAATTTACGAAGAAAATGGGGAAATATGATGAGGTCACGTGGTCACCTTGGTAAATGCTCTCAACCCTTTAGCTATCAGCGTTGTAAATTTGCAGCGTTCACTTTTTTCGATTTTCTCGAATTTTCATGTAATAAACTTAAAATTTTGCAAGATAAATATGTGGATTAGATCAAAGTGGAGTATTCCGCATCTCGTAAGATGGTTATAAGTAATCGTATACTACTATACTCAGTAGAAGCCGGGAAAACTAAAAAAAAAAATTTTTTAAACTTTTATTGCAGAAAACAGTCAAAAATTGACTATATATTATTCCTAAATTTTTTCAGAATTTTTAGACAACGGGAAAAGGGTCTGGTAGCTAAAGTATCGCAATGCATTTTATAAACTATGATTTATTTCATAATGCCAAAACCACTTGCAAAATATTTTTAACTAAATAAAAGCACTATCAGTCCTTTATTTTATTCGTTATTCGTTAATCGTTAATCGCACAAAATAGGTGCGAATAACGAATAAGAAAATAACGTATACAGGAATAAGGAATCAATAAAATCTAATAAAACATTCATGAAATTTCAGTATTTTCAGAATCTTTGGAATTCTTTATAATTTTCTAAAATCCTTCATGACTTCACAGTAAAAAAGAATACATAATTAAAATGGTTACACTTTAAAATGCTTTGGATTCTAGAAGATTCTAGATTTCTAAAAGATTATAAAAGAGTTCAGAAGAGTTTCGACGATTTAAAAAAATTCTGGATCATTCTAATATATTTTGTAGAATATTAAAGAATTTTGGGATACTTTTAAAGATTTTATAAAATTCTTATCTGAAAACTCAGAAGATTTTAAAATATTATGGAAGAATCCAGAAGAATCTAAATGATTATAGAAGATTTTAGAACAGTTTTGAATATTTTGGAGAATTTTTACAGATTTCGGATAAGTTTTGTAGATTCTAAAGAATTTAAGAGAATTTCGGGCATCTTTCTTAGATTTTGGATAATTCTAAAAGATTCTGGAAACGTCTAGATTTAGAAGATTCTAAAAGGTTACAGAAGTGTTCAGAAAATTATAGAAGATTCTAGAAGAGTTTAGTGTATTTTATAGAATATTATAGAACTTTGGGATATCAGGCTGTCTAGCGGACCGGAACATCGGGAAAAACCCGGGAATTTTATTTTACCGGGAAAAAACCGGGAAACCCCCGGGAATTTTATTTTACTGGGAAAAACCCGGTAATTTTATTTTACTGTGAAAAACCCGGGAATTTTATTTAGGATCTGGATTATACTTATATTTTATTTTTTATTCTTCAGATTTTAATTTGCATTTAAGCAACTACTTTTGATTCTGACTGCATAATTTAAATAATTATTTTTTTACGTGTTACGAAAGTTTTAAAATATGTACTTTCGATTAATATTTATCACTTCAGTCTGTGATTAAAGATAAGTTTGGCACGTGTAAATAAATAATTATTCTCTTTACGATATAAATTTTGTATATGTATATTATGTTAAAATTCCCATTTCTATGTATACGTTCACTTTCAAAAAATTAAAATTGTATAAGATTATTATAAAAAAACCCAGAAAATTCTAGAACAGTCTCAAATATTTTGGAGAATTTTTAAGGATTTCAGATAAGTTTTTTGGATTCTGGAAGATTTTAAGAGATTTTGGGGCACTTTCGCAGATTTTGAAGGATTCTAAATTTTTAAAAGATTCTTACTGCCGTCCAAAGTAAAAAGATAGGTAAGTGACTTTGTGGTTTAGGGTTATTCAACTAGCAATGAAAAAGTCGATCTAAGCGACAATGTCGCTTACCTATCTTTTTACTTTGGACGGCAGCTTAAATAACCTAGAACCAGGAGATTTTAGTTGATTATGGACGAGTTTGAACTCTTTAAATCTGAATTAGAGAAAAGTGGGTCACCAATTCACTTTAGTGAAAATTTTTACTAATTATTAGTTGTATTTCACTATTTTTTTTAGTAGTTTTAAACTTTTCACTAAATATTTAGTCAAAAACTACTAATAATTAGGAGAAATTTTCACTAAAGTGAATTAGTGACTCACTTTTCAGATTCAGAAAATTCAGATTTAGAAAAAAAGCCAAGTCATAAGTTTCGTGTTCTCATATAATTTTTGGAATATTATTTGGAATTATGAATGAAAAGGGGGGGGATAAAACTTTTAAAAAAGGGATTTTAGGGGATTTTGAGAATAATGGGGAAGAAAAGGAGGAATAGGGGACTGACTGTGATCTCTAAATAAATTATGTAACTAATTTCGATAATAATTTGAAGTTTTAATATGTAAATATAATAGGGTCAAGGTGATTTAAATCTGGGATGAGGGTTTAGATGGATTAAAGTACAAATTAAATTTTTGGAAGTTTGAAGTGATTGAATTTCGTTATTTAAATTGGGATTATATTATTATTATTATTATTATTATTATATACTGATCTTTTCCGGTATATTACATTCTGTGTCCAATTAATTCTACTTTGCGATTCTGGCTTGGGAATTTCGTCAGAAAAACAGGATGTTCTCAGGCACGAAATCGGTAGTGTGTATGATCAATGTATGTGTGTTGGTTTACGAGAGCACCATTTTCCGCAACTCGCACCTTTCATAGATCACCCTTTGCACAATGCGCGTAGTTTCACATCGTTATCGATCGAGAGCAACGTCTCTTCTCGTGTAAATCCTGATTCCGAGTTTCCATTTCTCTGACAACGAGATTTACGGTGTTATCGATGTAAATGGAGCTTCCAATGATTCAAGTGCACTTCTGAAAAATATTTTATTCTATGAGCAAAAAAATATTTTGATGATCCAACAAAATTTCGTTGATCTCTTTGACACAATATCTTGACATTGTTTGAGACGAATCGTCATTTATTTCTGGACAATTGAAATATTTGGATCAACCTAATTTTCAGGATGGATAAATTGAGTTGATTTCTCGAAAATAAAATTTAGATTGCTGTGACTCTAAATCCAGATATGCAGAATCTTAAAATCGTCGACTAATAAATTTCCAGGACAATTCAAAGGTCAACTTTTCGCTGGCTTCTCTGGATTATTTAATCCTGACAACCAAATGTCAATTATCTCAACGGTTTGTTGAGTCTACTATCTAGAACACGTATATAAATAGTATATATGTCGATCGATATAGAATTCACATTTGACGCTATTTGAGTCACTTTAAATCACCAATAAATAGCAAACTTTTTTGGGCTGTGAGATAAAAAATACCGAGTCTAATTTATTTTAAATAGCACTCGTTTTTCATCTGCTCCATATTATTGATTTATTTTTATTTTTCCTAGAGAAAAGTAAATATTTTGTCCGGAGGTCTTTTCTGTGGATAGTTATTGTCACAATTTATGTATAAAACTTTTTTTAACGGCCTCGCTAAATTGTATACATATAGTAGCCTCGCACTTTCTCGAGGGGACTTCCGCGATAATTGTTATCGACTTTTTATCTTTTCACACAACAAGAGTGCATTGAATCAAATTTACAGACTAATTAATATTATCGAGCGAATAATACTCTGAAAATAGCGTCTGAAGTGTTTCTCACATTTTCATCGTCGCATGAGTTTTCGTTTAAAATTTTAGAATAAAATATTCGGCAAAGGATGGACTGAAAAAAGGGTTTCTGGGTGCATCTTGGGGAATATTAGTGACTATAAAAAAAAGTCAAACAAATATTATAAACCACATCTGCGACAGTATCACGTGATCCTTGTCAGAACAGTTGAATAAACGTCCCCGGTTCATTTTTTATGAGTGAAATGGGGGAAAAAAAACGAAAATATTCAATGAAAGGGATTTCCAGTTATTCTCGGCGTGTATAGCCAACGAATTCTTTCCTTTTTGAAGACGGTCACGATTGTCCGCCTGTACGTGTATCACATACGGCCATACGTGTTGTACGTTGCTCGATTCGGCCCCGGACCAGGCCAACGTTGCCAGATATTTCTCTCCTACGTTGCCAGACTCTGAAATCTAAAGCTGACGAATTTCAGCCACATCACTGCAAAACTTGGCTGTTCCATTGCAGAAATTGTTCACTTGGTGGTTTCACTTGCCAGACGCTGGAATTTGCAACTCTTTTATTACAATTGATCTCTTTTATCCTTATTTTTAACCTTCTCTCATTGTTCTGAGAAAAAAATTACTTTTGAAATTCTTTTATAAAATGGCAATTCTGATTTTAGGGGTTTTTTTTTTTTTTTTTTTTTAAATAGAAATTTGCAAGGATTTATTTAGGGTGAAATTGAAGCTTGAGTCGATTTAATTTTGGAGCAATTAAAGAGTGGGACTATTTAATTTCAGGAAAATAAAGCGCGGGAAGATTTATTTTAAAAATAGAATGGACAGGTTAAACAGTAAAAATTTGAAACTTGATGACCGCGAATTCTGAGTCTAGTTATTGAATGTGATGCACTCATTGAAAACTTCGACGCCTACTGGTCTCCTTTTATTTCATTCAGAGTGAACTCACGCACCCACACACAAGCACTTGCATCCGACACTCACACTTTTGCCGTTCTATTACAGTGGCATAACACGTAGTACATATTCATTACAGTGCACCGAATTATTCTTCAAATCTATGCTTCACCATCTTGGTATTAAAATTTCACAAGATCCAACACTTCTGCTCGTAGAAACCAAGCCGTCTAACCTCTTCAAGGATAATTTAAAAACATTGGTTCAATTCGAGGGGTTAACCACTACTGAATTCATTTTGTATTCTTTTAATTCACTTCGAATTCACCTTGTATTCTTTTGAATTCATTTTGTATTCTTCTGAATTCATCTTGTATTCGTTAAATTCTTTTGTATGCGTTGACTTCTTTTGTATTCTTTGAATTCACTTTGAATTCACCTTGTATCTTTGAATTCTTTTGAATTCATCTTGTATTCTTTGAATTCTTTTGAATTCACCTTGTATCTTTGAATTCGTTTGAAATCATCCTGTATTCTTTGAATTCTTTTGAATTCACCTTGTATCTTTGAATTCTTTTGAATTCATCTTGTACTCTTTGAATTCTTTTGAATTCACGTTGAATTATTTTGAATTTATTTTGTATTCTTTTGAATTCATCTTGTATTCGTTGAATTCTTTTGTATTCTTTGAATTCACTTTGAATTCTTTTGTATTCTTTGAGTCTTTTTGAATTCAGCTTGTATCTTTGAATTCTTTTGAATTCATCTTGAGCTCTTTGAATAATTCTTTAGAATTTATCTTGTATTCTTTGAATTATTCTTTTGAGTTCACTTTGTATTCTTATTTTGAATTCTTCGAATTCCTTTGAATTCACCATGAATTCTTTTGAATTCACCTTGAATTATTTCGAATCCTTTGAAATCTTTTGAATTCTTTAAATTGACATGAATTCTTTTGAACTCTTCAATTCAGGTGTACATCATAATTGTCAATGGTTAACCCCTCGGTTCAATTATTATTTCCGAGGCATAGGACTCAGGCGGTTCATCAGGGCTAGGAAGGTTCTTGAAAAAAAATTAATTATCATCTTAAAATATATTAGTAATGTTCTTAACACATATTCTCAGAGAAAAATGTTCACTTTATATATACACTGAACGCGGGGTTCTGTGCCGGCTTCGAGGGTTGCCTCAATGGCCTTGGCACTAAAGCGAGTGACTCTAGACGTAAACAAGTCAGGGTCGTATGAACTATTTCTGTTTGATTTTTGTCACGAGTGAAAAATATTTTTTAAATATAAGTTTAATTTAACGTATACCTCACTGTTAAGTTTGATTTAGTTATTATTTATGAATTATTACATATAACGCATAACCGAAATACTCGAAACGAACTGATACGAACCGACGCGTAGACTACTGCGTCACTGTTGCTACGCTACCGCTGAGCTCCGAGTTCAGCTTTCCTCGTCCCCTCGGACCCCTTACCCAAATTTGAATGTGTTATTAGCATGTATAAACTACTTCCTGGAAGACGCATTTCGCGTGGCACAGAACCAAAAACAGAAACAAAACATTTCATTTTAAATACCATTTATTGTATGTTAAAGTTTTATGCAGTTTTTTAAGTTGCCGCTCTTTAAAAATGATCGGATTTTAATCAATAAGGGCTCATTTTGTTCATTTAAAAATTTTGGAAGCCTTCACTAGGGGTGTTCAAAAAAAAAAAGGAAATCCGAATCTCGACTTGTATCTTCGATTTTTTTTGTTCCTTTTGGGTTAAAAATGAATCTCCTGGAAGGAAAAATAAATCGGATAATATTTAGAGGTCGCTCATCGTGAATTTGTCTGTTTTCCACAGGAAAATAAATTTTTCATGAA
>JBAGKK010520318.1:0-13293 GCA_037177015.1 Euceroptres primus
ATAGGAAGAAAAGGAAAACGCGGCAGCGGCGCCGCTATATGCGTGAGAATGTAGTGGTAAGTGGAGAGGGAAGATTTTGTGAGTCTTCCATCTTTCCTAAAAGTCGCGTCTATCGGGTCGACTTCGACCGCTCGCCTTGAAAAATCTCACTTTTCAGAGTAAGCCCCCTTTCTTCGGCGCACGTCGCATATCTAAATATTTGGAAGTCGTTTTTTTTTGTTCCTCTCTTAATGACCGACAGAAACTGCAAAGAAACTGCTCTTGGTAACGTTTCTCTTTATGGGTCACTTTCCTGTAATAAGTTTGCATCAGTTTTACACCACGTTCAGCATGGTCATTAACGAAATAACTACGCGAAGTGAACGCGTAATTTTTCTGGCCTCTTGAAAGTCTCGATTGTCATTCCAATTTTCTGGATCAAGATGCCAGTACCCTCGTGGGATTCCTAGAATATCAAAAAATTGGATGCCATTGGTTGCGAATAGATTTTCTAGGCTAACGCACTGTTCCTCATCCAGAGAAAGACATGTAATTTTTTTATATTCTATAGTGATATCCAAAATGACTTCGGATCAGGTCGGGTTAGGCTACGGGCCAGATCAGGTCGAATTTCGGGTTCAAAACCCGGCCCGTAAACCCGAAAGCCCGACCCGGCCCGATATCTAAAGTAAAAAATTAAGAATATGTTGACCGACACAAACATTATATAAGTATTCATTGTTTATGACAGATTGATGGCGCAGTAAGGTTCTTCACACTATTTAGATCTAATAAAGATCTAGTAAAGATTTTCTGGCTTAAAACCAACATTTATGGGATCCGAAATTTACCGAGGAAGTGTAAAAATATCTTACGAAATTTGTAGAGTCAAGATTATTAAAATTATGGTCGAGGATATTGTTTCAGAGTTTTCCGCACAACTAGCACACAACACAAAGGGGGACAGGCTATTATTACGAAAAACTTCGCAACAATAGTCTTGGCCCATACTATGTTGTGTGCTAGTTGTACGCAAATTTCCGCACACAGCATAGTATGGGCCAAGACTATTGTTACAGAATTTTCCGTAATAATAGATTATTTTTACGAAATTTTCCGTAATAACAGCTTGTCCCACTTTGTGTTGTATGCTAATTGTATGGAAAATTCTTTAACAATATCCTCGGCTATAATTTTATTAATCTTGACTCTACAAGTTTCGTAAAATATTTTTACACTTCCTTGGTAAATTTCGGATCCCATATATGCTAATTTTGAGTCACAAAATCTTAAGTAGATCTTTATTAGTTCTAAATAGTGTGAAGAACCTTACTGCACAATCAATCTATCATAAACAATGTATCCTCATATAATTTATGTACCGGTCAACATATTCTAAATTTTCTACTTTAGGTGTCGGACCGGGTCGAGTTTTCGGGTTTCGAGCCGGGTCGGGCTTTCGGATTTTCTGTCTTCCAAGAAAACCCGACCCGTCGGGTTCGGGTTTTAAAAAATTTTGCACACCACTTATATTCTGGGAATCCCACGAAAGTACTTGTATCTCGATTCAGAAACTTGGAAGGACAATCCAGACTTCCAAGAGGCTAAAAGAATTATGTTCTCTCTTGGCGTAGTCGATGATCATGCTGAACACGGTGCCAGATGCGATGGAGAACTGATGCAAACTTTAACTCTTCTCGGTTTCAGTCGGTCATGAAAAAAAGGAACCAAAAAACCAACTGCCGAACAATTGTGTATGTTGAATAATAATAAGTAATATCAATAATTCTTTTATGGTTCTGGGCTAAATAAAAATTGAATCATTTTTGCTTGATTGCATTTTTTTGACTCATCATGAAATATTGGTATTCTCCTCAGAGTTCTTACATATTTTTTCTTCATATGGTTGGAGTATTCGTTAACAGACGCTACGCATATTATCATTGTTATCACGCTGTATGGCCGGGCTAGCCATGCGTATGTCCGACGCGAGCCGGTGAGGCTGCGCCTTTAGCTGATTGCGCGCTCCACACCGATTAGGCCTGCACAACCTAATCAGTTTGAGCTATGTCAAAATGTTTAAAATTTTACCCCCAAAAGGGTTGTAACTCACCTGATTTTCTAGGAAGAGGCTTTTAAGGGGGTCATCCCATGTGACAGGTTCAAGAAATCGAAAAAATTTGTTTGCATAAATTGCTTTTATAACATTCCTAGAATATGTAGGTAAAATTATTTTTCGATTTTCGAAGTTTTAAGAAAGTTACAGACGTAGAAGGGAGCAGGTTTTTGGAGCGTGCGTCATCCCATGTGACAGGTCCAAAAAATCGAAAATTTTTTTTGCATAAATTGCTTTTATAATATTCCTAGAATATGTAGGTAAAATAATTATTTGATATTCAAAGTCGTTGGAAAGTTACATACGGAGAACAAAGCAGGTGTTTGGAGCGTGCGGTCGAGCATACTTGATGTTTTGTACGCGTTTTCCTCTAAACTGTATTTTTCAAATTGGCTTCCATGATAGTTTAAAAACTATTAAACGAATTTCGCTCAGTTTTTTATGGTACATTCAGCACATCTGTAGTTCTCGCCCGAACTAGAACAATTCTGATATCTGACGTAGTTTTTTTTAAGCTGAAAAGGTCGAAAAAAATGACGAAACTTGAAACTTAATTTTTAAAGCGACAGGTCTACAAATTAAAATGCCTTTTGATTTTTTGATTTCTGATAAGCCAAACCTCCGGGATCGTGGAAGCCGTCAACCAACTTTTTTTTCACACGTGTGTATTTCGAATAGTGTAAAGTCTATTTAACTCCATATTTTGGTTTGAAAAAATTCTGAGTGACTAAAAATGTGAATAAATGTATAGTAAAAATTCAAAGATAGTGTGTTTTAATGGTTCATAAAAAAAAAATTCCCAAAAAGAACGGAAAAAACAGCCGTCACATGGGATGACCCCTTTAACTCTGAAATCGACATTTTCAATATTGTGCACTTAAGCCCCTTGAGAGAGTCACATAGCATATTTTGAGAGGTTGACCAACTTAGTTTTTTTAATTTCTGGGGTCTGTGAAGATCCCAGAGTCGATAGAATTTTGTGAGTAGTTCATTTTTTTTATAAGACGACGATTTCGATTTAAAAAAATTATTTATGGAAGTTCAGAAGTTCAGTCGAAGCAGACGAAAAATTTTGAGAGAGACAGCGAGATCTCAAGTCACGACAAGTCACACTAGAAAAACATCTTTCACGGACAGCTCCGACACTATCGAAGCCAGGTTCATCTTACATTTTTAAGACTATGTTCTTTGTTAAAAGAACAATACCTTGATGATTTATTTTAGCAAACGGCGTCAATTCTATATTTTACAATTAAGAAGCGCTTAAATTAGGCGCAAGACGCCTAATTTTCGCTATTGTGTTGACCACGTACCAACTTATCAATTAATATAGGAAACTCTTGGATGTTGCTAGTTGTTCGCTGTTGGTCTTCTCGGCGCGCTTTTCAAACTTCTACAGCCGCAGCCTTAGTAACACCGCATATTGTCTCAATATTGTATTTGTATTGCCTGCAATAATGGCAATATTCAGGAAATATAGAGGAAATATTTTTAGACTTACGTAGAACAAATTCACCTTGAGTTTAATTTCCATTGTAACGCAATGAAGAGATTGTAGAAATGTTCCCTCTGGTAGTAAATATATATATTTTTAAAGGTGTTCGTTACAATATTTTATTCCATAGAATTTTGTAAAATGTTTAAAAAATTATTATAATTCGTATTTTTAGAACCGTTTCGAGAATTACTGTGAGGAAAATAAATATTTCTAAATGTGACGTGGAACGAAAAAACCAGCCTTACGACCGAAAAATCGATTTTCAGGTTTTTATTGATTCTGAATAATGAAGATTTCCCCTGTCGAATAAAAAAATCCCCGTTGCTCCACGATCAAAATTGAATTTTCTGGAGCTCAAAGTTTTACGAGCGCTTCTTTGTCTTCCTTCGCCTTCCTTTCACTTTGATTCGCTTTTTCTCGTAAACTCATCTTCGTTCGTAAGGCTGTTTTCTTCGTTCTATGTCACATTTAGGGACGTGGAACGTCACTATAGTGGAATAGTATTCTTATTAAATACAGCATGAATTCTGAGAATTCAGAAAAATTTCACACCTAGTGTAGTTTTTAACTGTGAGTTTGAAACCTTTACTTTAAGTTTTTTACTTTACTTACTTATTTTTGGTTTACAGAAATTCAGGGAATATCTTCTTGGGACATCAAGAATAGCTAGGCTGGACTCGAAGCAGGAATACATACGTCAAATTTTACTGGAGGGCTCGAACGCAAGTCCAAATCCTTCAATCGGGACAACGAAACAAAAGCAGGCTCGTAGAAAACGGATTGGACGTCTGCAAATGAATGGTCAACCAAAGTTGTTTGGTGGTTCACTAGAAGAATACCTAGAAAGCACAAATCAGGAAATTCCGCTGATTATGAAGAGCTGCATCAGAGTGATAAATCTTTTCGGGCTTCATCATCAGGGCATATTTAGGGTCTCTGGGTCTCAAATCGAGATCAACAACTTCAGAGAATGGTTTGAGAAGGGCGAGGATCCTCTCGCAGACGTAACTGATGCTTCAGACATCAATAGTGTAGCCGGTGTATTCAAGCTCTATCTCAGAGAACTCAGGGAACCTTTATTTCCCATAATCTATTTCGAGCATCTTATGGAGTTGGCACAATTGGAATCGAAACAGGAATTTGTCCTCAAGATGAAAGAATTGATCGCCAGTCTTCCGAAGCCTGTTGTCATTGTAATGCGGTATCTATTTGCCTTCCTGAATCAGTGAGTATTATTCCTGAAATTATAATTTTATAAAAAGTATCTATTATTACAGAATTTTTCGTAAGACTAGTCGGCTGCATAACTACGGATAATTGTGAAAATTTTATTTGGAAAATTTTATTTTATCAAAGACTTTTTTTATTTATGAATGTTTTTATATATTTCAAGTATTTCTTTAAATTTACTTCATATTTTTGCACTATGCGAAATATAAGAGAATGTTTGACAGTTTGAGGTTATGTTATCTGAATTTACTTTTGAATAAAATATAATTCAAATACCTTAAAATCAGAGCGCCTTGAAAACTAAATATATGGGACGTGTTCGAATTGGGGTACAAATAAATATTAATATTAAAGAAATTTAGAAACATAAATAAACTTTCATCTAATTGACCATGAATTTTGACAGAAGACCCCCTTTTGTGGGTCAGGAAAATTTCAAACTTATTATTAAAAGTGAGTTTTACAAATTAGATTAAGTTATATACGTCAATATGAATGTAATACATTCAATTTCATGATACAAATACGATCCAATGGATTTTCCTAGTTGATAAAAAATAATACAGCCACACAAAAAAAAGTTTGGTACTTTTGACAAGACACATGTGTTCCTATGTATTTTGAGACGCTGAATCCGAATCGGTGGTCAAAATAGCACCTTTCACGATTGGTTTTCGACATAACCTCAAAAAACCGTACTTTGGAGTATATGATGGAAAAACGTGTTTTTTTTACGGGATTCAAGTTATATAACTGAGAATTCTATGACATAACCCTAAAAAAATTCTTACAGCAGCAACAGCCAGCAGTGCATTTTAATGGATTTTGAGCCGCAGAATCCAGTTTTTAAGTCAAATCTGCAAGGTAACGAAGAAATCTGTTACATTATTCCAAGAACATACTGTATTACAACAATCTTTTTTTAGAGAAGTCTTTCTCATCATATTTATCATATGTAAGCTTACTGCGTTTCTTCTGAACTATGAGTTCTGAGCCTCTTGTGTTATGATTCAATCATAAATCTTTGGACTGGAGTGTCCATTCATTTGCATCCATTGAATTCACTTAAATATTAAGTGTCATTACCTGCTACTGCACTAGGTACTGGAAGTGACGACAACTGCTCTGAAAAGAGATGTGTAGAATGATTTTCCTTCCAGCTCAGTCAGTAACGAAGCCAGCGATGGCGCGCTGCTCTGCAAGGGGACGTTAGGGTGTGAGAATGAAGCTGTAGCACCGCTCGGACAATTTCGTTTTAAGGTTATGTTCCAGATTTTCTAGTTATATCACTGAACTGATACTGTATATGAATTCAGCAGCTTAAAATCTTTAATAAAACCATTTTTTACCATCATATACAGTGGGTTATGAGTCGCAGAAGATTAGGGGTATGTGATACATAATGACGCCACGAATTACCAACCAATTTTTTATTTACATTCAGCGGGTTTATTAAGAGAGGAATGCAAATAAAATGCTAAAATTTGAGGAAATAAATAACAAGGAATCGGTGTCTGGTGCGTTTCAGTTTTTATTTTGAAAAAAAAATTCAAAAATACAGTGAAACTTCTATAATTCGAACCCCCGATAATTCGAATTTTCGATAATTTGAACTTTTTTGTTGGTCCCTGCCAAAACTCCTATTTTTTCAATGTTAAGAATATTCTATAATTCGAATTTCGATAATTCGAAGTTTTCGTTAATTCGAATAAAATTTGACGTCCGGAGAGGGTTTATAGTTTCGATAATTCGAAGTACAAGAGCTTTCATTAGCGAAACTCAAAGAAGATGTATACCTGAGTGTATAGACTATATGTATACCTGAGTTGTAGCCGCTTCAGGCATAATCCGACAACAATGAGCAGATACAGAGAATATCTAATTGTTCTGATAAAAATGACTAAATGCAATGACTTGTCGAATAATTTCTCGATCTTTTTTGCTTATTCTATTGATCATCTTTGGAGGATTTTTGGAAGGTGGGGAAACTTTTTACCCCGTTTCTAAGATGGCTAAAGCCAATTAAAATTGACTATTTTGTGCAGTATGTTTTCAAAAGTAGTACATATAGTAGGAGCTAATGTTGCAACAGACTCAGTCTAAGTTTTCCATCTGAAATCTAAAGTTGACAATTTTGCGTACAATATGGAGAGGAAGAATTATAAAACGTTAAATTTAAGTGACAAAATAAAAATGATTCGTGAAGTTGAGAATAGTGTGAAGAAAAAGAAAGACATTGATGCAATTTTTGGCATACCAGCGAACACTTTAACTATTGTTAAGAACAAAGAGAAAATTTTCTCTGCTTTTGAAGACTCTTCGTTTCAATTAGATAGAAAACGCATGAAGCTCTCATCTTTTCCGGACGAAGAAGAAGCCATGGTTGAATGGTTGAAAAGTACTCGAGACAAAAATATTCCAATGATGAGTACATTTTGTTCGGCAGTGCTACCAATTTTACTACAAGAATATTTCGAGGAAGATATCTTTAATGCTGACGAATTTGGGTTGTTCTTTAGATGCTTACCTGACAAGACTCTAGCTTTTAAAAATGAAGATTGTCACAGAGGAAAGAAGAGTAAGGAACTTAACACTGTGATGGTTGCTGCTAATATGTGTGGTACAGAAAAAGAGAAGTTGCTGTTTGTGGGAAAAAGTAAAAACCCACGATGTTTTAAAGGAGTAACGTCACTACCAGTACATTATGAGAACAACGAAAAATCGTCGATGACAAGTTCCATATACGAAAATTGGCTTTAGGGAATGGATCAAAAATTTCATCGTCAGCAACGAAAAGTCTTGTTGTTTGTAGACAACTGTCCAGCTCATCCAAAAATATTGATGCAAACCCTGAGAGCTGTAAAGGTTCACTTACCACCTGATACAGCATCCAAGCCACAACCGATGGATCAGGGAATTATAAAAAACATTAAATTCCATTACCGAAAAAGAGTGGTTAGAAAAATTATCAACGTTTTGGAAAAAACAAGAGGAAAAATTGAAATTAATTTGCTGGAAGGAATTGTTGAACTGCATAAAGCCTGGGCAGATGTAAAAGTTTCAACAATTACTAATTTCTTTCGAAAAGCTGGTTTTGTAAAAACCGAAAAGTCAACAGACAGTGAGGTGATCGATGAAGCAGCTCTTTCTACAGAATGGTCTACTGTACAAAATCAAATCGGCTGCTCAGATGTAACTTTCGAAGAGTTCACAAACGTGGATGCCAATGTACTCGTTGCTAAATACCCTAGTGATCTTGACATCTTGCAAAATGTCAATTATGAAGAACATCAGGAATCAGAAAAAGATTATAACGATTGCAACATAAGCGATGAAACTGAACCATTAACAGCTAAACATGCTCTTCGAAAATTTGTTTTCGAAGAGTATTTACCGCAGCTGCAGCATGTTTAGCTCTTACTGGTTCAGTTTCATCGCTCATGTTGCAATCACATCAGAGTGGTAATTCTGATCTCACATTCAATGCGTTAAATGTACTTGATCATTATTTCGAAAGCAGGAGGAGCTGCGTTCAAAAAAAGATTAAAGACTTTTTTAGCAGTACATAAGAACGCGTGGTTATGACGATATACGGGTAGACACGTAAATAAGTCGAACTGTTATTTATGTCAACCGGCCCTTTTCAGGGCCACCAAATGATTTTAATAAGGAATAATTTTTGATCTGCACATGTCTTTTCGGTTCAATATTTTTATTTATTTTATTAATTTCATTAATTTTATTCTGATTTTATTTATTTTATTCTAATTTTATTTATTTTATTTTGATTTTATTTCTTTTATTTTGATATCATTTATTTTATTCTGATTTTATTCATTTTATGATTATTTATAATTATTATTATAAACTCATATTATTATTATAAACTCATATTATTATTATAAACTTATATTATTATTATTAATTTTTTATTTATTAAGATATCGCCTGAAAACTGAATTTTTCGATAATTCGAATTTTTTCCCACGCCCCGTGACACTTTGAATTATGGAAGTTTCACTGTAATTTTCTTTTTAAATAAAAATTCAAACGCACCAGACATTGATTTCTTGCTATATTCCTTATTATTTCCTCAAATTTCAGCATTATGTTTGCATTTTTCTTTTGAAACCCCCGCTGAATATAAATAAAAAATCGATCGGTAATTCATGACATCATTACGTATCAAATACCCTTAAGGTTGTTGAGCCTATGCCAAAAAAGTGGCGGAAACTGTAAATGCCGTAATTTCCAACTGCTTTTACGCCGAAGGGATTCAGGTTTAAAAATTAGACTTCTGAATTTGAGTTAAGTTCGGAAGGAACTTTGAGATTTCAGAAGAGGTGGAAAGACGCATTCTTTCCGAAAAAAGGGAAATCTCGTCCGATATCTGAAATAAGAAATGTGCAAATTAACACGGGCACGAACATGAAAGTGAAAGCATAGGTGCGAGAAAGAGAGGAAGACTTGCAGACATCTCGCGGCAGAAGTTGTAAGCACGTAACTATGCTTTTTTTTCCGCGAATTAAAAATGTGAGTAAGAAATAAATATCAAATAGTGATAAGTGTAATTGCTATGAAGATATTTATATGCAACTATAATAAATATAATTATCAGTCCTCTTGACTCGCTTGCTATCAGCGTTTTGCCGCTTGGAGATACACCTATTTAACATATTCTCGACTGTTGCAGGAAATTTTATCAGATAAAAAGTATTTTTATTTGAAAGTTCATTAGTTTATTCTGATAATTAGGGAACCAAGAATTGAAACAAAAATATGAAAATAAATTATGGTAATAAAATAAAGTAAATAAATATATAATAAAATAAAGAAATATTCCAACTGTTTATATTCAGGCTGACTTTTCACATAATAAAACTTCGGAATAAAGAAATGATCTAAACAGTTACAAATCCGATGCTATCGAATTCCTTTCTTGCTTAAATTTCTTTGTATACTCCAAATCAATTTTCACAAAAAGAAAAAAAAATTGAGAAAAGTAGATTGATTTTTGAGGGACGAAAATAGTATATTGTGCATCAAGGGCGTAAAGGAGGTAAAATATCCTTTAGACCTTGATGGACACGATATTTTTTGTCCGGCTCCCTCTGAAAGTGCGACGTCGAGATTGGATTCGTTAAAAATGTGCTATGTTTATTTCACTAATATTGGAGTAAAATATACTATTTCGGTATTTTTTCTCACTCGGGATTTCGGCTTTTTGGCAAAAAGATGTTGTCCCAACCTTAGCGAAGGCTTCGGATTGAAATTCATTCTGAACCAACCAGAAATTTTCCGAATCATTCCGGAATTTGTATGCGAACCAAACAGTTTCATTCCGATCTAATCCGAAGGAAATTTTCAATCCGAATTAATCCGAGGCCCATCGAAAATCAATCCGAACTTGTAATCCGAATGAATCCGGTCAATCAGAATTAATCAGAATTAATCCGAACTTTAAATCCGAATGATTCCGGTCAATCCGAATCAATCCGAACTTTCAATCCTAATGAATTCGGTCAATAGAGACGCGTGACGGTCTCGGGTAGATGAGGCAATGAACTTTCGAGTTCCAAATGCTGATAAATAATAATAATAATCCAAATCAAGCAGAATGATTCCGAAAAATGCGTATAAATTCGGATTCATTCGGATTGACCGGATTTACTCGGATTGAAAGTTCGGATTAATTTTGATTTATTCGAATTGAACGTATTCATTCGGATTCATTTGAATTAAAGTTTCGGATTGATTTTGAATGAATCCGAATTAATTCGGATTGAAAACTTCCTTCGGTTTAGATCAGAATTAAACTGTTTGGTTCGCATACAAATTTCGAAATGATTCGGAAAATTTCGGGTTGGTTCAGAATGAATTTCAATCCGAAGCTTTCGCTAGGGAAACTTTTAGGTAGAAGTGCCATTTTTTAAATGGCGGTGTTCTGATAATCAAAAAATTGTTTACGTCCGCTGACCGTCATCGGACTGAAACTGTTAAATTCACACTGGCTAAGCAGCCACCTAAAGGAGCGTTTTCAGGGGAGGGGGGGACAAAAAAAATTTTTTTGTGTTGGGAAAATTAGTTTGGAAAGAAGAAAATTCTGGTAATAAACAAAGTCGAATCGAGTTTTACTTATATATGAATACCATAAGGTGCCTTAGAAAATTTTGAGGTTGGGAAAATTATTCATATACATATAAGTAAAACTCGAATCGACTTTGTTTATTACCAGAACTTTTTTCTTTTTAAACTAATTTTCCCAACACAGAAAAATTGTTTTTTGTTCCTCAAGAATCAATCCACATTTCTCAATTTTTTTGTTTTGTTTGTGAATTGATTTGGAGTATACAAGAAAATTTAAGCAAGAAAAGAATTCGATAGCATCGGACTTGTAACTGTTTAGATCATTCTTTTATTCCGAAATTTTAATACAGTCGGACCTCGACTTGTCAACTTTTGGGAGAAAGTGGTTCTGATTATCGAGGTCGCGCGGAGGGGAAATTGAAGTTGCGCAGTAGGCATTTGTGCAAACACGTATGTATACATGCTCGAGGTCCGACTTTATGTGAAAAGGCAGCCTGAATATAAACAGTTGGAATATTTATTTATTTTAATATATATTTATTTATTTTATTTTATCACCATAATTTATTTTCCTACTTTTTGTTTCAATTCTTGGTTCCCTAATCATCAGCATAAACTAATGAACATTAACATAAAAAGACTTTACCTACTCAAATTTCCTGCACTTGTCGGTAACATGTTAAATAGGTGGATCTCCAGGCGGCATAAGGCTGATGGCAATCGAGTCAAGAGACATCACCTATTGACAATTATATTTATTATAGTTGCATAGAAATATCTTCAAAGCAATTACACTTATCACTATTTGATATTTATTTCTTATTCACATTTTTAACTCGCAGAAAGAAAGCATAGCTACGTGCTTACAACTTCTGTCGCGAGATGTCCGCACCTTACGGCTCCAAGATACACAACAGCTGCAAGTCTTCCTCTCTTTCTCGGACCTATACTTTCATTCTGATGCTCGTATTTCTCATCTCGAATATCGGTCGAGATTTCCCTTTTTTCGAAAAAAACGATTTTTTCCACCTCCTCTGCAATCTCAGAGTTTCTTACGAACTTCACGCAAATTCAGAAGTCTAACTTTTAGACCTGAATCCCTTTCGCGTAAAAGAAGTTGGAAATTACGGCATTTACACCATTTCCGCCATTTTTTTGGCATGGGCTCAACACCCTTAAATGCTTAAATAATTTTCCCAGCAGGACATGTGCTGTAACACACTGCAAGCTAAGTTGTTTTTTGCTATATAGAAAGAAAAAATCTTTAACTAATCGGTTTATTTACCAATATTGTATAATAAGGAACGTAATTGCCAATCTAACGCATTTCTTTATCAAAAAATTTAACAGAGATTGGCACTCCTGACATATCTCGGTGCAATTTTCTCTGCCATCTGGCAGCCTCCCTTTGCCAGGCCGCGGACACAGACGGCCAGGCTTTGGTGAATGGAGCGGTCCCTCTGAGGTCATCAGTTAGATTCACAAATTCAGCGCACTGTCCTGGTGTGATTGATATATATAGATGATGCCTGATGCGCCATCGCCTGAGCCACCGAGGCTTTTAACCGCCGGATTTATTAATATCAGAAGATATTGTATAATATAATTTATATAATTTGTAAGCTTTAACAACAATTATATTATATTATACAATATCTTCTCATTCATAGAGAAATTTAATTAATTAGGGGGTCACAAAAAAGGGTTTGGGGATCCCTTCGTATCGTCGAATTCCTCGTCAATTAGATGAAAGTTTATTTATATTCCTTGAATATAATTTAAATATTTATCACTTGTCTAGGTAGTATAAGTACGCCTAGTACAGCGACTTTTCATAAAGTAGTTGGAATTATGCACAAAAATTTGATAAACCATTTACATTAAAATATAACTAACAAATAATATAATAAAACGGCTTCCTTTATCTTACAGCCTTTCTGAATTTTCCGATGAGAATATGATGGATCCATACAATTTAGCAATCTGTTTTGGACCTACATTGGTTCCAGTTCCGGAGGATAAGGACCAGGTTCAGTATCAAAATCAAGTCAACGAACTAATCAAGAACATCATTACTTTCTGTGAAGAAATATTCCCCGACGACATTGGTGGTATTCAGTACGAAAAATACATAAGCAGGGAACCAGATGACGTGTAAGTTTTCGTTTATCTTTATATATTTGTGTACTTTGTGATGTTGCAAATTTTTACTCAGAAAATAAAATAATAACACATCCTTTTGGCATCAATATTATCCCATACAAATCTTTAACTCAAAATAGCATCTCAACAAATCGAATGAGAAAAATAAATACAGTGTACGGGAATTCGACTTATTAGCTCAGAAGCGAGAGTTCGTACGAAAAAGGTTTCTTATAATATA
>JBAGKK010520329.1:0-13293 GCA_037177015.1 Euceroptres primus
TTGGCATGGGGTGACTTTGGCGACTCGGTACGGACCTCTAAGTACCCTCTGATGACTTTTCATCGTAAAGTCACCCTGGGAAGGCATCGGTATCGATTTTAAGCCCATTTTTGCAAAACCTTAAAGTTTAGTGTTTTTTAGTGAAATTTCGAGATTTCACCCTCAAAGAACAGACTAAAGATATTATCCGATTTTAAAATTTCAAAGTGCGCTGAGTTTCGGATTAGACTGGGCTACTTTTCCGCACCCAGGCGTTTCCTGGACACACAATGTTGGTTTTTCGCCCCAGCCTACTTTGGAAGTGCCTTGGAAAATTTCCGGATTCGCCAAGTTTTAAACTCATCAAAGGCAATCGTATCGGGGAGGAAAGATTGAAAGAGGTTGAAAATAATTAATTTATCTTGAGCTTGAGGAGAATCATTCTGTGAAGATGGGGGGAGCACAGGCGTAGCTTCTGAGAGGCCAAAAATGATTAAATTATTTCTGCGCTTCATGCGGTCTTCAAACTCACCAAGAATATTCGAAGAGAACCCCTGCGTCAGTTCAGAGTGGTCCTGCCCCTGGAGCTCAACAACTTTAACCTCAAGTTCTTCGATCCTTAATGTATTTTCAGCAATGTTAGATTCGCAATTTGAGAGCCTGGCATTAAAGGTTTTAAGGTCCTGAGATAAGTCAGAGACAGCGCTATTAACTTTCCCCAAATCAACTGACATGGATTCCCTCATGGTAGCGAATTCAGCACGAATTAAAGCTTGCAAATCAAGAAGTACGGGAGAGGAGGGGGGGCAACAGCATTTTTTATAGCCTACATCTGGGATCATCGTGGTTCTTCTAACGCAACCTTGATGATAGGGGGTTTGGCAGCCAAGACAAAAAACTTTATCTTTGACCACCTTCTCCTCGCATACCACACATGTAAAATTTTCACCTTGAGATGAAGATATCATGAGTCTCTAGGGTCACCAGAAAATGTATCTTGCGAAGTCATGGCGAAAACCGTACAAGTTCAAGCAATTGAAAAAGGAGCGCGTGAGTAAACACCGTGTGATGCGCGCCGGTAAAGCAATAGGTCAGTAAGGTAAATTAAAATTAAAATTAAATTAAATTAAATACACATGTACAGGGCATGCCACGAAAAATCGGTACGCGTCGGTGAGGCAAAAAGTCGACAACGTGGGCCACTACACACACACTGACACATGTACAGGGCAATACCACGTACAGTCACTTTCATTTTTGTGCTCCAAATTAATGCGAGAAAAAAATCAGCAGGAAAAGCAGGCCCTCGGGCGAAGGCACCCAGGACAAATTAGGTCCATAAAACATGAAGAATGATCTCTTGGAATCTTTCAGGCCCAACCCGTCTGATGCAGATACTGCTCTTTACTATACCTTCGTGCTCACGGCTTACCGATCTCCGGTGTGTTTTCAACAGCCAACTTCAGTGATCATGTATAGGATCTACAGGATCTGACGAATTTACTTTTGTTATTTGATTGGGTCTAGTACTTATAACTTGAATGTTAATGTCCAATATATTCAAAATTTTCTTTTTACTAAATTTTATTATTATTAGCAATGTAACAATAGTTTTATTTTTCTTTGTAGTATACCCTACTATCTCCTTTGAACTAGAAATGTTAATTTTGTCATTAAATATTTATGCGGTGTCTACCAAGAAAAACGAAAGAATTTTAATTTCTCCATACTTCATTAATAAATAACTACATGTTCTTTCGTACAACTTAAAATATCTTGATGCATATCGGGCATTATTTCTCAAATATCCCAACCTGAAAATCGGTTATATCCGATAGTCCTCAAACTTAGGCTAAGTGATGTCCTGCTGGATGTTAATTTTACCAAAAAAATATTTTCCTGTTTTGTAGAAAAGTAGCCGAGATAGACGGGGTGGAATTTTAAAGTTTTTGGTGGATACTTTCTGCTGCGAGAATATTTGCTCCTTTGATAAATAATTTAAAAAATTTTACCTAGGCACTTTCGACAGATTTCTTCATGTCCTTTCAACTGTTTATAAGTATTTTTTTTTAAATTTAGAAATTTGGCCTTGATTTATCAAAATCAAAAATAAAATCGACTTTTTTAAATTTTTTAAAAAATATTCTACGAGGAAAGCTTAGGTTTTTTTACAATAAAATCCTTGCAAAGCAAAAAGGATTTTCTTTGTTAGCACAAATTCAAAAAATTTTACCCCCTCTACCTCGAAGTGTTTCTTACTATAGTGATTCATCTTTTTTGTTAGAAGTACCATCTGATAGAACTAAACTTTAAGCAAGTTTATGCCAGCCCGGACAATTAGATTTTTTGGGTTAGATACACTTCCGAAATTATGCCCCATATATAATAAGATATAGGGTCTCATACAAGATATTACATAGTATATCAGATCATAAAAAAAATTTATATTTTGCTCATTCAGAGTATTTTCTAATTACGTAATACTTTAACACGAAAGGCAAGAAATTCAGGAGACGGCTGTGAATTGTATTTTCTCAGTCAGACATTCCATTTCCGAAGAATTATGGAAATCCGTGTACCCTTCGATAAATTTGGATGCCAAATACTACATCGACATTATCAACTGGAGTATCTGTCTCATAACTGAGCTTCCACCAAGTAAATACCACTTTGAGGCCAGGAAAAGATCAACTTTTGCCTCATTTTGGTATGCACCACTCAGTTTATACCTGCAGTACTTTTAGACTAGTGCAATAGATACTAATTTCTACGGCTTATCTATGGATCTATATCTTTCTCATTCTATCCTTGTTCCGCAATAAACTTTCTAGAGCAGGTAACATTTAAAGGGCCTACACAGCCTACCCTTCAGTTACACCCTGTAGACATCTATTACAAGCATGGTTCACAAATGACTCTATACACAAATGACCCTTCTCTGCAATTTTTAATAAAAGTATGAGCAGGTAACGAGCTTTTAAATTTATAAATAAAATTTTTTTAATTTTGAAATTAGCGCTTTGAAAGTTATAAATTCATATTCAGCGGATCGTGACGATTCCAGATATCTGAAACTTGTCATGAAAAGTTTCAAATTAGAATAAATTTAACACAAAATTTGAAAATAATATTGTCAAAAAAATGAAAATAATATTAGTAATAGTATTTTTTATGTTAATTTCAAGTTCATTATAATAAATATGTTTATAAAATGTAAAATCGGTCTTTTTTCATTTCTCTCGTGAATCACTAGAGATACGCAAAGAATGGATAACATTTTTGAATTCACCATAATCAGAATATACTTAATACATAATAAAGAAGAAGTATAAAAATGTGAAAGTCGATAAAAATATATGATATAAATAAATAAATAATTTTAAGCAATGTAAAAAGGGATTAGCATCCTTCGGTTTTATGACGGTCATGGTCGATCGACAAAACCAAATGCTGATTTTACCTGCACAGTTCAAGATTTTCGTGATCTCCTGGTGACCGTAATATACACCACTCTGAGATCACTTTTAGACCAGGTCTTATACCTACTCCTACTCCTACTCCTTCTGTATGAGTGGTCTCGATCTGGTACTTATTTTACAATGGCTCCTTTAGTGAGCGCAATGACCAAGGAAAAATTGCAGACATTTACAATAAACGAATTTCATTACCTTTCATTAAATTTTTTGCCTTTGCTCATCTTTTAAAGGAGTAATTTTGACACCTATCAACAATTTTTCAGTCCTACCCAAAAAGGAAATAGTATATTTCGACACAACAGGCCAATCGGACGTTTTGTTCACTGCCAGCATGTGAAGGTGCCGCTTAAACAGGAGGCGAGGCGAAGTAAGCCGAATTCGAGCCTTGGGTGAGTGCGCGAATTCATACGAGCAGTGAAAAAATCGCCCGTGAGGCCTCGGGTATCGAACTCTACTTTTCTTTACAAATACATGCAAAACCCGACATTGCCTTAGTGAGCATTTACGACGCTAGATGGCTTCCGATGTGCAAAAACAGTAAGCATTTACGACATTGGATGGCGTTCGGTGTGCAAAATAATTTTCTGCGTTTTTCTCACATATGTTAGCGATTTTGCCCATCGCTATTTTCGATGTCTGTAAACAGTGGGCAAACGAGGGTTTTACGCATATGTATAAAGAAAGATTTATTTTTGACGGCACAAGTAGATAGACAGGAGTTTTCTGGGTGGATTAGTGTTAGTTCTTGTCTGCGTGTGTGTCCTTGTGAACATAGCGTGCGAGGTGAGTATACCTGTGTGTGTCCGTGTAAGACTGATAAATGCATTCCTACCATACCACGGTAGTAAATTTTTTTTAATAAATATGATAAAATATTTGGTAATTTGAATTTTTCACGCATCTTCTAAAGCTGGTTTTTAATATTAGTTTATAGAAATCAGGGATGATTTATTGCTTTCGGTCTAAATAATTATGAATAATTTAATTTAAAAACATATTTCTTTAATTACGCAAGTTGATGAATAGTGGGAGTTCTAATCCAAGATTCCGTTACCGACATGTTACTGACATTGCTACAAGAGGGCTAGAGGGAATGGACCACTGTTATAAGAGGGCTACTAAGCCATTTTATAGGATGTGTGCTTTTGGCCATATGATTATTCTTGGTTGTCAAAGCAAACGCGCATAGGCGATTTTCGTAAATAAATTTAATAAAATATCTCTAAGTTTTTCTATAATGTGTTTGATACATACTGCACAATTGTGAGCCGGTTATAGATATTGATTCCTACTAACCGAGATTACCGACAAAAGAGAAGCTTCGATTTTTTTGCATAAACAATTTCAAGGACTCCCTTGAGATATGTATTGCAATGTTCTCGAAGGTGTTAAGTAATAGAATTATATTGCACAATTGTGAAAAACTAATTTTGCGTAAACAAGGTGCAATTTCCTTTTGCTATAACATTTACATTGTGAGACGTTTTTTCATAGTGAACGGCTAAAGCTACTGCGTAAATGTCATAGCCGAGTCAAAGATTGATTTATTACTTCCTGTCTCAATAATATTTTGCATAAACAATAAAGATTTCAATCAAATTTTAATTTGTTATGTGTCACAAACGAGCAAAATTAATTAAAATAATTAATTATTTTTTTGCGCTCTATTTTTATTTAAATATTCTGAAAAGGGTGTTTTTGAAAGAAAGAAAGGAAACTGCTTTTTGGCCTAAGATCCTATCTAATTCGGAATTTATTTTTAAATGACAAGAATCCAAAAGGATGAAATTTTGATAACACAAGAAATTAATGCCTGCACCTGAATAGTATGCTACTATTTGGAAAGATATTTATAAGATTACCTATAATTTAGATGCCATATATTACCTTATCTTCTAGGTGACCTATGTTACCTTAGATTACCAGCTCGAAGAAAATGGAGAGAGAGGTGGGAGTCCTTTCATCTATTTCTTTCGAGTTGGGCCGAAACTTTCACTTTTCGTCACCCTTAGGTGACTCTTGTCCTTCACTAACTTTTTGCCGATTCCAAGTTTGGGGAGGGTCCGCCAGCCTTACATGACGGGCATGCTCGCTCTCAATTAACTCGCGAGGAAAGACCGAGTTGCGTATTGATACGCCGATGACAAATTCCTGGTTACGCGAAAAAAATTCCGCGGCTCGAGGTAAATTTTTCACCCCTCGACCGTTCTCAACCTTCTGGTCGGCTTTCACCGGATGAGAGATTATAGTTTTAACGTCCGTTCGTTAATCTATTTAAAAGTGCCCCCGGGTGGCGCACTTTACAATCTCCAGGCGTTTCCCAACGTATTAACGGGGATAGACCAGTCCGATTTGCGAAATCTAACTTATAGATTAAAGTTCCGGACCCCACGGACGGGCGGTAGAGTCTACTGTTTTGGAACTCCTTTACTCCTCAAGACGACCCGACGAACTGCGAATTTTGATGTCCCTCGATGGGCCTCGTCGATTCACCGCAGGGTGAAATCGATAGGGGTTTCGCTTAGATGAGGGAATTTTGATTGGACATAGGTGATAGGAGTTGGAGGCAGGAAATTAGAAGGTGTTGTCATGCACTGTTTCTAAGTGAAATTTTGCTGACGGAAATATCACCTGACTTATTTCTGCTTGATTCTCGAATCTTTAGAATCAATGCTGCGTTCAATATTTTAGAGTTATTTATTAATAACTACTAGGTACCTTACTTTATTATTCTACATAGTTTAGAATTTTGTGCTAGAGTAATTTAAATAGAATCTGTAAATTCGGATTTCTCTAGCTTGATAAAAATGAAACAAATGAATATTTCCTTTCATTTTAATTTGGGAAAATAGCGGTGGATTTTTATTTCCCCATTTGGTATAGCACGTGTTGTTGTTTTGAACGTCAGCTTTTAAGAAGGCATGGTCAACTTGTCGGCGAGGGACGGAGCGGAGCGGAGGGGATAGTTTGGAGCATGGGCCTTGCGGTGCCTGGTATTGGTGCCATAGCGATGCATGGTATTAGGCACCATACCTCGATTGCATCGAGGTATTAGTGCCTATAGCGTGTAGAAACTGCACACTAGCATGGAATGCGCCGCGCCGCAACCGGTGGTGCGGAGGGGGGGGGTGTATGTACGAAGCATGGGTACAAGAGATCGGCAAGCAAGCTGCGGTAACCGCGGAAAGCGAATCATCCCCTGAATGATTTGACTCCCTCTCTCCCTCCGTTCTCCAAGAGCTTTACACTCTCTTTCCTTCTCTCTTCATCATCATTTTTCACACATTTTACATGCATATAATGTGTGTTCATTCTTATAATGTATTTCCATCGTTCAGTTCCTATTCGTAATTTTTAATAACAAGTCCGTAGGGCGAATATTAAGACGAAAAAAATGGATGTTAAAGTCCTAGCGCTTTTAGACTTTAACATCACATAATAATCTTTATTTATTCGAGTTATTTTTCTTTCGCCGAAAGGCTATGGAATTTAGTTCGGGCAGCCAGAGTTGCTAAGTTGCTCGCTTTATCGCCTCGGCTTAGGTTGCATTTGGTTTCCGGAGTTTGTAAATTAGCTGAGTCGAGGCGTCAAAGCAACATAGTGCGAGAGATTTTTTTCACGATTTGATTCAATGCTATTTTTCTAAGAAAAACAACCCGTCTGTCCGAATCGCTCCTAACAATATGTGTAATTACCACATCCTACAGATACTGCGTAAATTTTAAAAACAACATTTCTTGGCGGTGCTGCTTTTGATATTGTTTACAAACGAACTTACTTCTTAGAAAAAGATTTGAAATAAACGTGTAAAACAACGTATATCAAACGTTTTTCAACTTCTTGAGGGTGTCATATTACTGTAAATATGTTTATATGCTTCTAGATATTTCGTAGGTAAGTATATATAATATACTAGGGCGCTTCTGGATACAGATTCCTGTTACCGAAATGGTTCTGTTTCATGCTGAAACGTGGTTTGTGTCCGTAATAAGTTCTAGAATATTCTCGAAGGTTTGACGTCGTCGACAGAATTTGTCGTAAACAAGGCGACATTCCATTGTCCTTGCATAAGCAATTTCGAGGTCACCCTTGAGATATGTATTGCAATGTTCTCGAAGGTGTAGCGTCATCACTATAATATTCTTTAGGTTAATTTGGCGTATACAAGGTGAAATTCTTATTGTTTATAAAAATCAGGTATGATTCATCACGTTCTATCTAAATACTTATGACTGATTTAACTTAAAAATATATTTCTTCTAATGTTTCAGAGGACTACTGGACCAGGAATGACTGGACCACTTTTATAAGACGGCTACTAAGCCATTTTACAGGATGTGTGTTTTTGACCACCTTATTCTTCTTGATTATCAAAGAAAATGGGCATGCGCGATTTTCGTAAATGAATTTAATAAATTATTTCTAAGTTTTTCTAGAATTTTTTCGAGGGATTTTGATGATATCATATTGCATAATTGTGAGTTGTTTTTGTTGTTTGTTGTTGTTTCCACGTTGTGGCTCGAGAAATAAGACGAAATGAATTTTATTTAATATTTCATTCGAAGTCTCGTTCTTTTCGGGATCTCCCAATAAAATGCTTTTACTGCACTCCGTACAGTTGTAGTTGTGTGTAAAAAAGATGCAACTTTTCCAGAACATGTAGTAAGTATGACATTCTGTTTGTACATAAATTTGATTCAACTTGAATTATTGCTTCCTTATAGAAAATACATTTAATTAAAAAATTCCTATCT
Source organism: Euceroptres primus (assembly GCA_037177015.1). NCBI lineage: Eukaryota > Metazoa > Arthropoda > Insecta > Hymenoptera > Figitidae > Euceroptres > Euceroptres primus. The sequence goes on from JBAGKK010520329.1 coordinate 8,210, forward strand.
TTACTCATTTAATGCACCAAAGATGCAGGTGTACAGTTGAAATTTGATATCGGGTGAGCATGACTAAATGTTGACATTTAGCTCTTAATGTTCAACAGAATCATAGAGCGGAATGCGAAAATGTGAATGAGTGTAGAATGATACTACTAAATGAAAATGAACAATATTTTAAATTCTGAAACTATAGATTTAAATAGAAAGTTCCATTATCCGTGTATGCTGACATCGAGAGCCTATTAACGAAAGTTGCTGAAAATCCTTTGGATATAGAGCCGCAGACTGAGACGAAATTCCAAAAAGCTAGTCAAAACCTCAATGAAAGCAATGGACAGTATTTCTGAAGATTAGTATGGCACAAATTTTACAATATTTTTACATAATTTTGTTGTACATAAGTATAAACTATTCATACACATGAGTATTTCAGAAATTGCAAAACTAGGGATACTGTATCTAAAAATATCAATAAGTTGGGTGCTCCGAATGGCTCTACCTCTAAATATAAATTGAAAGGTAGATAAATAGTGACAGTTTCATGAACGAAAAGTGGAGCCCCTACCAAGATCTACCTGCGCCTACCTGCCCGCCGAAATAATTCCGATCAATGATCACCATTTTGAGAGCGCCATTTAGTTTTTTCGAGAGCTGATCCCGGATTCGTAATCAAAGTTTTTTGGAAATCTGATTTCCGATCCGTGATCGTGATCTACTAGTATCCTATCCGGCCTCTCTAAGGCAGCTGACGACTTTTGTATCATTAAGTAAAAGTACACCTGCTACCAGGTCGTACCCGGTTTCTATTTGGTAAATAGAACCAGAAATGAAAATAAGAATAACCGTTTCTATCCGGATCCTATTCGGTCTCTCTAAGGCACCTGGCGACTTGTGAATTATTAACTGAAAGTGCACCGGCTACTTGGTCCTACCCGGTTCCCATCTGGCAAATGGATCCAGAAATTAAAATAAGAAAATACGTTTCTACCCGTATCCTATTTCTTCTCTATAAGGCACATGGCGACTTGTAAAGCATTAAGTGAAAGTGCACCGGCTACCCGGTCCTACCTGGTTCCTATCTGGCAAATGGAATCAGAAATTAAAATAAGAATATACGTTACCCGTATCCTATCCAGTCTCTATAAAGCAGCTGGCGACTTGTGAATCATTAAGTTACCAGATCCTACCCAGTTCGTATCTGGCAAATGGAACCAGAAATTGAAAAAGAATTTCTTTTTCTATCCGAATCCTAGCCGGTATCTCAAGGGCACCTGGAAACTTGTGAATTATTAAGTGAAAGTGCACCAGATACGCGGTCCAATCCAGTTCGTAGCTGGCAAATGGAGCCAAAAATTAAAATAAGAATTTCCCGTTTCACCCGTATCCTATCCGGTCTCTCAAAAGCACCTGGCGACTTGTGAATTATTAAGGGGGTCATTCCCTCTAGAGCCCGTAAAAAAGTGCTTTTTGAGAATTTTTTTCAAATAAAAAACAGTATAGACAATCAATCTGCCAGGGATATTTTCATCAACTTTTGAAAGAAGTTTGTATAAAAAATGACACCAAAATATTCCATAAGGGCGGAGTAAACCATGGTACACTGGAATGTCTCGCCGCCGAAGTAGTAGGATGGGGTACACGATAGCGTCCGTAATTTGTAACGGAAACAGAAATAATTGTCATTTTCTTAATTTGGATACTTTTTTACTCTATATGAATCAAGAAAACCTGATGAAAACCGAATATTAATAAAAATTTTCACTGTTCAAACCAAAACTACGATTTTTGATGAAAATTTTTTAAATATTTGTGCTTATAAAAATATTAAAAATGGATAAAGTCATTTATATTTGTGGTTCATATAGAGTAAAAAAGTATGCAAATTAAGAAAATGGAAATTATTTCTGTTTCCATTACGAATTCCGGACGTTATCGTGTACGCCGTCCTACTACTTTGGCGGCGAGACATTCTAGTGCACCACATGGTTTACTCTGCCATTTTGAAATATTTTTGTGTCATTTTTTTTTAACTTCGGTCAAAAGAATATACGTTTCTACCGGTATCTTATCCAGCCTTTTTAAGTCACCTGGCAACTTTTGTATCATTAAATAAAATTACACCTGCTACCAGGTCGTACCCGGTTCCTATCTGGTAAATAGAACCAGAAATGAAAATAAAAGTAACCGTTTCAATCCGGATCCTATCCGGTCTCTCTAAGGTACCTGGCGACTTGTGAATCATTAAGTACACCTGCTACCCGGTCCTACCTGGTTCCTATCTGGCAAATGGAACCAGAAATTAAAATAAGAATATGCGTTTTTACCCATATCGTATCCGTTCTCTATAAGGCACCTGGCGACTTGTGAATGATTAAGTGAAAGTGCACCGGCTACCCGGTCCTACCCGGTTCCTATCTGGCAAATGGAACCAGAAATAAGAATTTCCATTTTCCGGATCCTATCCCGTCCCTCTAAGGCACCTGGCGACTTTTGAATTATTAATTGAAAGTGCTCTGGCTACCCGGTCCTACCCGTTTCGTTTGAAAATGGAACCAGAAAGTGAAATAAGAATTTCCGTTCCCACCCGGACCCTATCCGGTCTCTTGAAGGCACCTGGCTACTTGTGAATCATTAAGTGATAGTACACCTGCTACCCGGTCCTACGCGGTTCCTATCTGGCAGCTAGAACCAGAAATTTAAATAGGAATATACGTTTCTACCCGGGTCCTAGTCAGTCTCTATAAGGCACCTGGCGACTTGTGATTTATTTAGTGAAAGAGCACCTGCTACGCGGTTGTTACTATTTCCTATTCGGTTACATGGAACCAGAAATTAAAATACAAAATTGGTTTATATCCGCTTTATATCCAGCTTCTATAAAACACGTAGGGACTACTGAATTCATACGTTGAAAGTCCACCTGCTACCCGGTCTTAGTCGGTTCCTATCTGGCAAATAGAACTAAAGATTCAAATAAGAATATACCTTTCTGCCCGGATTCTATCGGGCAAAAGTCTACGGATACAGTCCTAATTCTTGAAAATGAGTTTTTTTATCAATGTCTTGAAATTGCATTAGTACGGTGACACTGCATATGCTGTAGTTGAGTTCCTAAAGGTAAAAGATGTGGTTCTGTATAATGCAGCGAGAGATAACAGTTATGACTACTCGGAAACTATTGACGTTGTACTCAATCATTTATTTAAAGTCGTGAAAGGCAAACGAAATAGCATTAATAAAGTAGCGAAATTGAAATAAAAATGTGTTTTTATCAACACCGGAGATACGATTTATATCTCAATCCCGCAAAACATATGAAACTCAGTAGAATTTTATATATATATATATCTTTCGTTTGGAAACATCGAACATTTTGACCATTTATCGAATACTCCATCGACCGTACTTGAGACGGTCCAAATGACCCTCAATAATAAAACCTTAATTATCATAAAAATAAAATAAGAAGAGCAATAAAAAAATTATAGATCACATTATTAAATATCAATTTAAAAACAAGGGTACTCGACAAAAGGTGATACGGTGCTTAGCATCGAGATAGTTCTAAAAGGTTCCGGACGGAAGTAATAAATAAATACGCGGGAGGATAAATATTCGGCGGGAGAAAGGGGCACCTAACTTCCGCTGCTTTCCACTATGGAGAACTTAGAAAAGCTTTTTTTTCCAGTCCTCCCCTTAATATTTGGCACAAAAAGGGGCACCTAACTTCCGCTGCTCTCTACTAGGGAGAATTTGGAAAAGCTTTTGTTTTCCATCCCTCCCCATAGGACAGTATAGGTATCTAGGAGTGCGAAGTATAAAGAACTTAGCTTTCTATATTCTAATTGCTTGAAAATCGCAAACCACGATTTTCAACCAAGTTTATAAAAAGCAGAACCTTTACACTGAGTGACATTTGCTGACAGCACCCAGAATAATAAGACAGTTTGTGAGTTCATTCCAAATCTTCAACCCACTTCTTGGGAGCTCATTTGGATGAACAGAACAAATGACTGTTCTGAAGAAAACAATTCTGGTTGCGTGAAACAAGCCTGAGTGGTAGAAATCAATTCTTGATTCCATTCTATATTTTCAACCCGCTTCTTGGGAGCTCATTTACACAATTCATTAGTCTGAATTGTGTAAGCAAATATATCGTCCACTCAGAATTTTTAACCTACTTCTTGGGAGCTCATTTAGGTGGAAGATCAGAATCAACTTGCAGTCAATTCAGTAAATATAATCCCACAAGCAACACAAGCCAACTGAAGCTAAAGCAGCCAATGATTATCACGACACTCACATATGTGCGAGTTGTAATAATCGGTTACGAGGAGGCAGCTAATCTTGTGCATTGTTACGTGTGTAGATTGAAAGGATTACACAGCTGAGCTCGAATTAAATAAATTAATCCACTGCCAGAACAAAAAGGTTCTGAAGACTTGTGGATTTTGCTTTGTGGATAGGCTAGGAATTCTAAGGTAGTCAAAAGATTAAGTAGAGCACAGACATTGCACCTCGAATGTCAATAGTCGCACGATGCATGGATCTCAGTTAGAAAATACTTGGCAACTAATACCTGGCAGTGTTAATCACGTCAGGGAGCTAGCTCAGGATAGAAAAACCTTCTTAGACCGTGTTGATTGAAATTAATTTTTGATATTCGCAGATAGTCTGATTTTCGAGGAAGTTTGCCTGCGAATTATGGAAGTCCACAAACGTTCAGAGAACGTAAGTTGTTTTCCTTTAATAAACGCGTAAGAAATCGAATTAGCAATCATTCTCGCCTCATGGTTGTCCACAATCAAAAAGTCAAATCAAGTTCTAATAATCAAAGCGGTTTAGAGAACGCTCATAATTATCGTCAAAATAAAAGCCTCTGTGCGTGATAGAAATTGAGTTGTGTAAATTTGTAATTCTCTTATTAAAGCCAAATTCACTTCCTAACACGACTGAGAGCAAGGTAAATAACTGCTCTCAGCATATCGTGATAAGGAAATAATAAACTGGCTTTGTTTAATATTGTAATGTTTCATGGTAACTAATTTTCTGCGATTGGAAATGATACAATTTTAACCACAGCACCAATT
>JBAGKK010520340.1:0-13293 GCA_037177015.1 Euceroptres primus
CACCATAACAATAAATAAGGAAAAGAAATTGATAATTTTCCTTTATTGCTTATCATTGCTTAAAAGTAAACTAGTAGAAGAGCAGGGCGGGTTCTGGACCAAGAATCCTAACCTCAAAATATGTGTCCGTGCTAAGGTCTAGAATGTTCTCGAAGATCGCCAAGATGGTGGTCTTCTAGTCACGTTTTCACTTCTTTCATTTTGCACGCCAGAACTTAACCTCACTATCTTACTTCGTTGTTGAAATGGAAACTGATCGAAATTCACGCGGCACGAAACTTTACAAGAAATGATTGAATAGAGCAAGGCGCATTTTCCTTTGCGCATTTCTTCTTTCCCCACTCATATTCTTATTCTAAGAATATTTTCTCCCTTTGGTTAGAAGATACTCTTAAAGTAAGAATTTCGCTTACTTCATTAAGAATATTACTAAGAATATACCTGTAAGAATATAACACTCTTAATATTAGAATATCATTTTTTCGGTGTAACCAACTTAGAGAAATTCAACCTCGACTAAAAATTCAAGGTCGAATAAAAAAACTGGTAAGCAGAAAATTCCAAAATTTTGGATTTCGACTAATTTCGACCAGTACTACAACATTATGTAGGTCGCTTTTTCGGCTCCGCACACTTTTTTTTATGTCTGTGTAGTTAATTGAATAGATTGCAAAATCTAGAACAAAATTGCAAAAAAGTTTAGTTGTTTATTTAAATTGCGATATTTACTCCCCTTAGAAATTTACACTACCTACTGTAGAGCGATCTCCCGTACGTTGGGATTTTCTGTCTTAGTGTGACAATTTGTTAAAGTTGAGAAGAATTTCGAGAATCTTCAGCTTGACATGAAAAATATTCTGTAAAAACACTGAAAAAGATGGGGTTGGGAAATCAGTGAAAAAGGAAGCAACGCGTATTGAAGGGGTATTGCAAAACTGTCATCACGTCTCATCATACCTGTGTTCGGAATCGAAGGGTCGCTAATTATTATTCATACTACACTTCCCAACATTTTGTTGTTCATCGATGTCGTTTATTATTCATCGTTCATCATACAGTGCGTGTTACACGTTGTACTGCGAACGTTACAACAAGACCAAATGCTACAGATATTTCCCTCTGACCCAAGCATATAGGCACGTCGCTTGAATTGGACACACGTAGAAACATTGTTTAACGAGTGGCGTTCAATGCGTTCACTCGTTCTCTATTGAGCGTCACGATATGAGCACAAGCTTTAAGCACCACCACCCCCCTAGTCACCCACTTTAACCCCGCACCATAACCCTCCGATAACCGCCTGCTTTTCTCTCACATTACCTGTCCTGAAATTGCATAATTGTGCGAATCGATCTGTGGATGCCACGTTCGACAACCAAGACCCCTAGAGAGCTCATAACTGTCAAACATTTTTGATCGACACTTGCACCGAGAAATATGCAATTGAACTGATCCTAACGATTATCGGATTGGAACTTAAAACCGAGCAGGAATTAGAGCTGAATACAGAGAAAATATTGTTCTTTGTTAAAATTGTTGGTGACCGAATTGTTCATTGTTAAAATTTGTTGGTGACCGAATTGTTCATTGTTAAAATTTGTTGGTGACCGAATCCATTTCAAATCAGGCAAGTTCTATACTTGAAGTCGCAGAATCTCTCGGGGACAAAATATGTTGTTTTTTAGAGGAAATTAGGCGATACGTATTTTTGCGATTTGTGAAAAAAATTCTACTATGTCATGGGTATTTGAATTTTTTGCTTTGTTCTTCAAAAAAACCAAAGATTTTTCCTTAAACTTGACTTTTGATCTAATTGATCTAATAATTTTTCTTTAAACTATGACTTTTGACCTAATTGAGATATTTAAAATTTCTTCACAGATTCTGACAGCGTTTATCGTCTTCTTTCGAAATCCGCCGGAAAATTTAGAAAATGTTCAAAATCAACAAAATGACGGCAGTTTTTCTGAAAATATTTATAGTCGATTTTCTCAAAAAATCCACACTTATATTTTGCAAATTTTTTGTTGAATTAGTACTATTATAGGGAAGACATCTTGTGAATTTTATGCGGGCTAAATAAGTTTTGTCGCAGGAAAATTTTTTTTCATAAAACTGAATTTTCGCATTTTTCTCGAAAACAATTAGGGATCGTCCATAAACTACGTAGCCTTTCGTATCTCCCTCTATGTCAAGAAACTGAGGAAGACACGAGTATACCACACTATAGCCAAAAGGCTACGCAGTTTATGGACGATCCCTTACAGATACGAAAAAATGTTAAGAAAATAGTTTGCACAATTAAAAAAATTCTTTTATTCATTTGTAATACCTTGCACCATTTCCGAGATAAAATTTGATAAATTCAATAAAAAAATTCAATTTTTATGTACAACAAAATTTTCTTGACTCCTGGACAGGCCTGACGAGAGGGAGGGGCGGATAACGGGGAGATTCACCCCGGGCCCCGAGTTTTCGAGGGGGCCCGGATTTTCCGGAAATGTGAAAAAATAAGTTTTTTGAAATAAAATTATTGTATTAGCCTGAATTCTAAATTTTCAAAATTACATATAGGGGCCCGTCATTCCCACCCCCCGGGCCCGGTTTTACTCTCTACGGGCCTGCTCCTGGATCATGGAAATACCCATAAATAAATTTTAAAAAAATAAATAAATACCCAAACCCATACTTAGTTAAATAGTTTTAAAAAATGTACGTTTATATAAAGAAAACTTCCTGTGTGTTTTACGTGGACTAAACAATTTTTATGGCCAGAAAATTATTTTTCATAAAATCGATTTTTGAAATTTTTTACTGAAACGATTTAAGTTACAAAAATACTGTCGAGACTAAAAATTTTTTGCCTAAAAAGTTTTTATATTCAATATATTTTAATATATTTCACATTCATCCTGATATTTTTCAATAATGTACAAAAACCTTCGTTTGCATTTCATTTTTGAAAAAATAAATAAATAATACCTGGCCCACGTTTCCAGATTATTATTATCTATTTCTTCACCTTTTTAGGCAAACAATTTCTTGTCTTGACATTATTTTTCTAACTTAAATTGTTTCAGCAAAAAATTTGAAAACTCGATTTTATGAAAAATAATTCTCTGACCATAAAATTGTTTAGTCCACGTAAAACTCACAGAGAGTCTTCTTTATATAAACGTAAGTTTTTAAAAAAATTTAACAAAATAACAAGGTGGGTATTTCCATAAACCAGGAGTCAAGAAAATTTTTTTGTGCATGAAAATTGAATTTTTTTATTTTTTTTCGGAAATGGTGAGATATCATAAATGATATTATTTTTCAACATTGTTTAAAATACTTTTATATTTTATTTAAAAATTTTATTTAGAAATCTTTAAAATTCTACATTTTGTTTAAAATTTTTAAAAATTTTTTGAATTTTTAATTTATTTTGAATCTTTTCAAAATTTCTAAGCCTTCTAATTATCTTTTACAATTATTTGAATTTTTCTTAAAATTAAAAAAAAATCCTACCAAATTAGAAAAAAAACATTTTTTTATATAAACTTCTCTTTTACTTATGAATTGTGTATTAATTTTTTATTACTAAATCTAAATCTAATTTAATCTTTCCTAGATCTCTAAATATAATTCTTTAAAATGATTTGAATTTTTCTTAAAATTTCTTTAGAATCCTGAAAAATTAAACAAATTGCCCTCAAATTTTTCAGATTCTTTTTCGACATTTTTATCTTTTATCCTTTTAATTTTTATTTACAAATTAATTTTTCAAAATAAAAAATAATCTAAAATTTTTCAAGGAATCTTAAGAAAATTTATTATTTTCTTGAAACTTTTCAAAATTCTTAGGCAGCTTCTAAATTTGTTTTTAAAATCATTAAAATTCTAAATTTTGTTTAAAATTTCTTCAAAATCTTTTTAAATTTTAAATTTATTTCGAATCTTTTCAAAATTTCTAAACCTTCTAAATATCTTTTACAATTATTTTAATTTTTCTTAAAATTAAAAAAGAATCCTGGAAAATTATTTTTAAAAACATTTTTTGAGATAAACGTCTCTTTTAAGTATGCATTTTGTATTAATTTGTGATTACTTCAGAAATTCAAAAAGATTTGTAGTTTCAAAATTAAAAATTCTTAAAATATTTTGTACATATCAAATATTACCAAAAGGTTTGTTTTTAAACTGTTCATCACCTTTTTAATGTTTAAAAGAAAGATATTTTTAATTCGATATTATTAAAATTAAAAGTCAAGCTCGTATTTCTATACATTTTCCTCGACATTCCCAATCACTAATGAAAAATATAAAAATTTGTATCAAAATTACTGGGTCATTTACAGTATCAAATTTATAAATTAATTATTTAACGTATTTTTATTAACTATTTTTTATTTCTAACACATAAAATATTTAAACTAAAACTAACTTAAAAAATATACAATTCATGTATACTTACCCTTCCCAAAACCGTCAAGCGCATAAGTTAGTTTCTCATATAAAATATCGTCCGGGTAAAAATGATGATGACAAACTCTGTCACGTGCTTTAACTTTGATAAAATCGCGTCATATGGCAATTTTCCGTAATTTTATCAGTTTTTATCCGTAGGAACTAAAAAAATAGACACATTTTTCGAGCATGTCAGGTAGCCAATTTTGCATCCAACAACCACACATTTCCTCATTTTTTATCTCACGTTTTGCATAATCAGACACTTAAACTCTTATGCTTCATTCAAGTTATTAAAGAAAAGCTAATTACCGATTTTTTAATCAAGAAACTTTAAATTGCCAATTCTGCAATCCCTTTTATGTTCAGCTTTTCTAGTTTTTAATCCACGACCAGTTTCACCAATATAGATTTTATTACAGCCTTTACATTTTATTAAGTAAACTACATCAGAGATACTTTAAATTTTCTGAGAATCTTTTTTATTAGTGATATAATTTTCTAAATCATTATAATTTCTAAAGTACACATTAATGGTCGAATTTTTTTAAAGCACTTCTTAATCTTTCTGATAAGCCTTGTACGTAAGGTAATGAAACACGTAAGTCAGTTTTTTTGTAATTTTCAAGCAATTTTTTTTATTATTTGAGCCATTGTAAATTTCGCGTATTATTTCTTTAATAACACTTTCTATTAAGGGTTTTGGGTAGTTATTTTGTTGTAAAGTGATTTTTATTTAATCTAAGTTATCTTTTCTGAATTTAATATCATTTATCGATTAGTACTTTTATTAATCCAATTTTTCGCAACTATTGATTATTCCTTTTATTAATCAAATTTTTTGACTAAATTCAGGATGAGAATTATAATTCAAATATTGCCCTGACCAAGAAGTTTTTTAAACCAGTTTTTTAAATATTTTTTTATTTCTTTTCTCGGAAATGGTGCAAGATATCATAAATGAGTAAAAGAACTTTTTGTAATACTTTTTGTAAGAACTTTTTGTAGAACTTTTAATTGTGCAAACTATTTTCTTAACATTTTTTTGTATATGTAGTTGTTTTCGAAAAAAATGCGAAAATTCGAATTTATGAAAAAAAATTATCCTGGCCACAAAAGTTATTTAGCCCGCATAAAATTCACAAGATGTCTTCCCTATGATAGTACTAATTCAACAAAAAATTGGCAAAATATAAGTGTGGATTTTTTGAGAAAATCGACTATAAATATTTTCAGATAAACTGCCGTCATTTTGTTAATTTTGAACATTTTCTCAATTTTCTGGCGGATTTCGAAAGAAGACGATAAACGCTGCCAAAATCTGGGCAGAAATCTTAAATATCTCAATTAGGTCAAAAGTTATAGAAGTTTAAAGAAAAATTTTTGGTTTTTTTGAAAAACAAAGTTTTGTCCCCAAGAGATTCTGCGACTTCAAGTCTAGAACCTGCCTGATTTGAAATTTATTCGGTCTGGTATTTATGGTACCTAATATCGCTGAATATAAATAAAAAATCGGTGGTAACTCGTGATATCATTATGTATCACAAATCCTTCATAAACCCGCTGAATATAAATAAAAAATCGGTCGGTAATTCGTAACATCATTATGCATCAAATACCCTCAATCTGCAGCAAAATGAGAACTCGAAAAACAAAAGACTGTGACAATAGAATAAATGATCCACTTCAGATCAAAATAATATTGCTGCAGATTAAAATAATATCCTACGATTTACTGTGTTATGAAAGAAAAGTTGATAAAAAAAGTCATTTTGAAATGAAAAATAGCGTAAGAAAAACCCTCCGGAAATTACTTCCAGTTGGAGGTTCGAAAATTGAAAATTTCTGTCGGTCCTGTGTAATCGGCCAGGGGGTTTGTAGTCTTTGGTTAGGGGAGTGGGGGGAGGGTGTAGGTCGACTACCGCGGCCACCCAGTGAATGTATACGAGTGAGTGAATAACCGTGTGCGGAACTGGAGTGATTTATGTTAATTCATGTTAAATTACTTTGTTCCGCGAACGCGAAGCTAGCCGTTTTTAAACGTCCACGCAGGGTCCAAGAGTAGCAAAGAATAAGAGAGAAAAACAACATGGAGAGACAGCAGAAAAGAGAATATTTTAAAGGAAAGAAAAAGAAATGCCTTCACGCCAGGATTAGACGCAGAACCGAGAGAAATATTTTATAGGCGAAACGTATCCCGGATGTCCCCCATTAATACCAAAGTTTTCTTCTCCCTGCTTTTTTCCTTTTTTCCATCTCAAATTTATTCATCCCATTTTGTCTCCGGACGCTTAATTATTTATCGGCAAGTCCGAGTCGACTACAGGTCGCACATCCTATTTCAGACGTGAAGAAAGAAGGAGCTGAAAATATTTTATATTCAGAGTATGCTTAAATTGATTTGAATAAATTTAAATAAAGTAAATAAGACAATGATTTATTCCACACGTATGGTCTTTCGACCTTTTCACTGTTCCCCAAAGATAATAACGATAATGATAAAAATCCTCCTAAAACTAAAATGGTAGATTTGGTGTATTCTATATTTAAGTAAAGCATTTTAATTACTTTTGTCTATGATGCTTAGGGATTCACGGAAAAAAATGGTGTATATTTTGTTGCATCTTATTTTGAATAATTTAAAATAATTGAAATTTTCATTATGATTTCATATGTTTCTAAGTTTCATTTTTGTTGCAAATTAATATGAGAAGAATTCAGCGGTAAAATGAAGATCACCGCTTTGTATGTATTTGCATTTTTCCCTTAATGAACCCGTTGAATGTAAATAAAAAATCGGTAATTCGTTACCTCATTATGTTTCACATACCCCTAAGAGGGAAATGCAAATATAATGCTGAAATTTGAAGAAATAATAAGGAATATATCAAGGAATCGATGTCTGGTGCGTTTCAATTTTTTTTTTTAAATAAAAACTGAAACGCGTCAGACGTTGATGCCTAAATATATTCTTTATTATTTATCAAAATTTTAGCAATATATTTGCATTTCTTTCTTAATAAACCCGCTGAATCTAAATAAAAATTGGGTCAATAGTTCGTAACGTCATTATATATATATATATATATATATATTCACATACCCTTAAAAAGATACCTTGGGATTTTCTGTGAATTCACTTAGCGCGTAAGATGCTGTATACGAATTTGCATTATAGTTCTTTATTATGAGTAGATAAAAACAAATTTAGTGAAGAATCAAAAGTTGGCTTAATTTGCTCACAACCTTGAATAACAATTACACAAGCATTGTATAATTATTGTTAAACTGGTATTAAAAGAGACCTAGAAGAAGGAAAAGGTTGAAAGCCTACCTTTTCATTTTCCAGACCTGTTTTTAATAACAGTTTAACAATAATTATACAATGCCTAGGGCTTATTATTCAAGGATGTCAAAAAATTTATAGTAAACTTTTGATTCTTCATACAAAGCTGTTTTTATCTACTCGTAAAAAAAAAAATTAATGTTTTGTATATAGAATTTTAGCGTGAGCGTTCCACTGAATTATTATGAAAGGAAAGTTGAAAACATTTTGAAAAAGATCCTTGGGAATAAGGAAAACACTTGGAATTTTGATAAGTTTCTGATCTCTTTTAAGGTATTATTTATGCACAGTAAAAAAGAAGGCTCAGAATATTGTTACGGAAATTTCCGTACAACACAAAGGGTGGACGGAAAATTCCGTAACAATAGCCGAACATTAACATTAACAATAGCTTATTGTTACGGAAAATTCCATAACAATAGTCTCGACCCATATTACGTTGTGTGCTACTTGTACGGAAATTTCCATGATATCAGACACTGCCAAAAAAGAACACTTAAAATTGTTACACCTTAAAATGGTTTCAAATAAATTCAGTAAAATTTTGTCTTGATTTCAGCAATATTGGTCTAAATTGAATACCATGTTACCTGAATTTCAGAATTGAGTCTTAAATTCAGAATCAATTTTGTTTAAATCCAGAAAAATTTTACTGAATTTAATTCAAACCATTTCAACCATTCAACCATTTCAAGGTGTAACAATTTTTAAAAAAATATTTTTTTTACTATGTGAGTACGAAAAAAGAGGTCTCGGAAAAACATATTTAATTATAGTTTCAAGATTGCAATATTATTATTGGTGGTATTTTTTAAAAGAGAAACGACTATTCTTCATGAAAAAAATTTGAAGCACTCAAAAATTATTTATTACCAAATTTTTTTCTTATCGCTTCTTACCAAATTTTCAAAAATAAAATGATTTTAATGAATAATATCTTATTTTTTCAAAAAAAAGGTTCTCTACTATTTGACCTCAACCAATTTTAAAAAATCAATTTTTGAATGCCTGAAATCATTTTAAAATAATTTTTCAAACTAAAACTTTCTTTCTAAATCTGAATTAGTGTAAAGTCACTAATTTACTCTAGTGACAATTTCTACTAATTATTAGTAATTTTTGAATGAAACTTTAGTGAAAAGTTAAAAAGTACTGAAAATTAGTTAAATACAACTAACAATTAGTAGAAATATCTACTATAGTAAATTAGTGGCGCAATTTTCACTAATTCAGATCTAGAGTTTGTAAAAAATAACTGTATTTCTTAATAATTTATTTATTTTTAAAATTTGGATGAGGTCTATTAGTTGTAAAGAATCCTTTTCCCGAGAAAATAAGGTTTCACTAAAATCGTATCATTTTCAATTTGCTAGTATAAGAAGTGATAAGAAAAAAAGTTCGGTTGAAAATAAAGTTTTTAAATAAATCATTTTCGTATGTTTCAAATTTTTTTCATGAAAAATAATCTTTTCTCTTGTAAGTATACCATAAATAATAATATTGCAATTCTTAAAAATAGTAAAATAAATAAATGATAAATAAAATAAATAATTATTATAATTAGTATATTATAATTATATAACTAATTTAAAATAATAATAAATAGGCCGAGGATAATGTTACGGAAATTTTCGTACAACTAGCATACAACACAAAGAGAGGACAAGCTAATGTTACGGAAAATTCCGTAACAATAGCCTCGGCCCATACTATGTGGTGTACTAGTTGTACGGAAATTTCTGTAATGTTGGATACTGCCTAATAAATCAAATAAATATAAGTAAATATGTTTTCCTGCGACCTGTTTTTTCGTGTCCATAATACCAAGATCATCGAAAAAAAGTTCAATAACTACATATAATACTAATTGTAACCAGGCGACGTCTACGGAAAATCCTTGGGTATCATTTTAATCTGCAGCAATATGAGAAATAGGAAAACGAAAGACTGACAACAGAATAATGATCCACTTCAGATCAAAATAATATCGCTTCAGATTAAAATAATGTCCCACGATCTCCTGTGAATATAATTTTATTCCCTACAATAATTATTGTATCAGGATGCCAATTTATATTCAAACAGGATACCAATTTATGTTAAAAATTGGGTTGTTTCTTGTTACAAATTAGGGTCTGGATTTCTGGAAATAAGCACTATATTGGGGGTAAAGACAGAATTGGGATAAGCGGGGTTAAGGGCGATAAAGGATAAGCAGGATATAAGGGCGGAGGGGATTCAAAGGATTTGGGGGTTATTGTAAAGTTTTTTATAACACTTTTTTTACATCTAATAAGGAAAAATTATTTTTAAAGAGGCTAAAAAAATAATTTTAAAAATACCTCTAAAACATTATTTAAAAAAAAAACTCAAAAAGTTATTTAAATAAAACCTTCAAAGAAACTTTTCATTTTAAAAACAAAATAATTTAATTATCTTTAAAGACAGTGGATTAAAAAAAAATAATAAGTATTACAATGTTTACTTAATAACTTGCAAAAGTAATAATAAATATTTTCTTAGTTCAGAATTTTAACTACGCCGGGGACGTCCATGATAAACTAAAAGTGTACTTCTAGAAAATTAGCTTAATTCTAAATTTTCAATTACGGTGGGGAATTTTTCTCTATTTAATTTTTTTCTCCTGCACGTCCCCGGCGTAGTTGAAAATTCTTAACTAAAAAATATTTATATATTTATTTATTCTAAATTTTCAATTACGGTAGGGAATTTTTCTTTGTTTAGTTTTTTTCTCTGTACTTCCACGGCGTAGTTGAAAATTCTGAACTAAGAAAATATTTATTATTACTTTTGTGAGTAATTAAGTAAACATTGTAATACGCATTATGTTTTTTTATTTCACTGTTTTTAAAAATCTTTTAAAATATTTTGTTTTTTTTAGTTAAAAGTTTGTTTGGAGGTTTTATTTGAATACTTTTTTAAGGTTTTTTAAAAATAATTATTTAGAGCTGTTTTTTAAAATTATTTTGTTAGCGTTTTTAAAAATAATTTTTATTTTATTTATTAAAAGTTATAAGTCGGGAGTATTTTTAATTTTTTAAAATTATTTTTAGAGGTTCTTTAAAATAATTTTTTAGGATTTTTAAAATTATTTGTTAAAACTTTTCTCAAATAATTATTTATTGAGAGATTCCTTTTAAAAATTATTTTTAGAGGTT
This sequence comes from Euceroptres primus, assembly GCA_037177015.1. NCBI lineage: Eukaryota > Metazoa > Arthropoda > Insecta > Hymenoptera > Figitidae > Euceroptres > Euceroptres primus. Next base: position 10,978 of record JBAGKK010520340.1, read on the forward strand.
CTTTAAAAGGTTTCTAAATTAATTTTAAGGAAGTGTTTTTTAAAAATTTTTAGGGTTTTTTTTGGAGGGTTTCTTAACTATATTTTTCAATTGTACGATTTTAATTTGAAACTTTTTGTATATTAGTTGTATTATACAAGTATCTTTGGATAGAAACATTGACAAACAACAAATGACAAATAACAAATAACCTACATTCACAAAAATGTTTTAGCTTTTTTACATGACTTACAAAGTTTGTTGATGATTACTCTCTTCATACATTTTTTATTATTAGGAATATTCACACCTAAGCTATTAATCACATTTTCTAACATTTTATTTAAATTAAAAATTTATTTAACTCATTAACGTTCATATTTTTATTACAATTGCTATAACTGTAATATTTTTTATTGCAAATTACTAAATAATATCAAAAATATTTTCTTTAATAATTTGGGCTTATGAAAATCGATTGAAATTGGTTAAAAAAGATGATTATGGAGTGATAAGTTGAATAATTTACAGTTAAAGATGCGAAAAATCGCTCCAAAGTCTGTCCCCAACTTTTGCGTCAGGTTTTACGATTTTGCTATTTTAAGATAAAACTCGAAGATCGTGATTCAAATTATTCAAAATACTATGTAGATTTGTTAATTTTAGGCTAACGAAGATTTTCATAAATTGAAAATCGATTTCTCATCAGTATTTCCAAATAGCAGTCAATAATAATCACCTTTTTTGCAAAATATGTTTTACAAAATGTCATGAGGTAAACGTCCCAGTAATCGTGACCTTAGTCCCAGTAATCGTTTCGCCGTCAATCTCATTTTTTAAGTATTTATACTTGATTGTTATTGATTTTGATTATAAATAATGCTAAAGCTCGTTATTTTTTGTTACTAAATACTTTTTTAAAGATCTTTTATAATTATTTCTTTAGGTTTTATGCCAATTGCACGGTTACTGGAACCGGTATGGTTACTGGGACATCTACCTTATTTATTGAACTATTAATTAAAAATTTTATTAAACGAGAGGATAAACTGAAGATGTGTAGTCAATATCAAATAAATCGTGCAATCACATATGTTTTCCATATTTTCAATAATTTTTACCTGTTTTTGTAATATTTTCGAAAGATTCTTCGAATATTTATATTGTCCAGGTCGAATGTGTTGCGAACTTTGCAAACTTAGTGATTTTTGAGGTTAGGGACGTCCGACTTTAGTTTTTCCTCTCCAACTCCCCGAAAATTGCGAACATTGCGAACTTAGTGACTTTTGAGGTATGGAATAATTTTTTTTTTTTAAATTTCGTGGTCTAATATGGTCAACTTTTTGGAAATCACCCTTATACAAAAATAGAAAATTGAAGGGAGTTCTTAAGTCATTAGGATCATTTTCGTAAATCTAATTATAATATTTGAATAATCGTAATTTGCAAATTTCACCTGCCATTATATAATAAGTTTGATTAATATTGATTTAGAAGATGTTAGATTGTCGAACAGGATTCAATATTTTACGAGGATCTTAATTTGTCGTCAATAATATTATTAATTACTAACATGAAATGTCAAACAAATAATAAAATCTAACCTCTCAACAAATATGGGAGCATTCAGAAATCACGTGATGTGTTTGGTATGCTCGTCTCCTTCCACTCCGTTGGACTAAGAAAGATGCGTGTATACCAAATTGTAACAAAACACATCACGCGATTTATGAATGGACCCTATAAACATCAATAATTATTATACAACCTTCGGCATATTGTTCATTTATGACAGACCGAACAGGAGCGTTTATAGAAACGAACGCCCGTAGAACTTTTTTTAACTATAAAACTGTAATTGAGCAGTAAGCGAACACAACATGATAAATCCATTTCAACATAAGGGTTACTATCCTGTAAACTGCTCAAACGATATTAACCCTTATGTTAAAATAAATTTATCATCTTTTGTTCGTTTACTCCTCAACTATAAGCACAAATTTTTTAAAGCATGTTTTTGAAATTGATATGACCTCCTACTTCCATTATCCAACATGTATTTTACTTTCTACCGAATCCATCGAGACAGAAAGAAACTTTTTAAAAATTAATTTGAATCATCAAAGGAAGACAATATAATTTTGTCCTGCACTGTACCTTTCTATTTAACTATTTTTTACATTAAATCTAAGTAACCAATCAGGTCAAAAGATTTACGTGGCAAATTTAAAAATGATTTTGTGCTTATTCCAAAGACGACTGAAAGAAGCGAAATTATAGTTATGCACAGTATATATTCACGTCTCAGACAACCTGTAAAACTTAATGGACTTTGTT
>JBAGKK010520351.1:0-13291 GCA_037177015.1 Euceroptres primus
CATCGAAAGTTATTAAAGAAAATGTCATGACGAGATATCTCGTCATCGTGCATTTTTGGCCGGTTTCGTTTTGACGAGATATCTCGTCATTGTGCGCAGGAGGGTTAATATTAATAAAATCAATTTTTTGTCTCCACAATTTCGATAAGTTTTTTCACGCCCTTTCCATTCATCGTACGCATTTTTTAAAAAAATACCGAATCTGTAGTTAGAACATTTCTTTTTATTGATTTTAAATGAGTCATAAATCATTCAAAAAAATGATAACCAAAAAAAACATACATAACACTTATTTTCAAAAATAAATAACAATTTGTCCATTTTTAAACCTATAGGTGTTTAAAGGCTTTCAATACCTAAGCTTTATTTTAGTTTTTGGGGTCGCTTTAAAGGCTTTCAATTACCTAAGCTTTCTTTGTAGAGGAAAAAAATTGATTTTATTGATATTAACAGAGGTATAAATCATCGAAATATATGGTACCCGTACAGAACAAAAAAATTACACCTCCTCCCTATCGGTAAATATGTGTCCCAGCGACAATTTTTTTCCATAAACTATCATCCAATAGAACTGCGCTTTAGCCAAGTTTAAGTCCGATCGAGTCCGATTGATTTTTGGGTTAGGAAATAATGCTCCAACTGTTTATGGTACACTATTTAAGTTCAAAGAACCAGAAATCCAGAACCATGCTTTAATCTTCTCTTGAAAATTTGAAAAACTTCGACAATTTTGTTTTCATCAAATGAAAGATAATTAGAGCGTGAATGATTAAAAATCAAAGGAATTTTTTTTCAGATATCCTCATAGTGATTAAGGTAAATGGCCCAGTAATCGTACCGGTCCCAGTAATCGTGCAATTGGCTTATAACCTAAAGAAATAATTATAAAAGATCTTTAAAAAAGTATTTACTAACCAAAGCAAACGAGCTTTAGCATTATTTATTATCAAAATCAATAATAATCAAGTATAAATGCTTAAAAAATAAGATTGACAGCGAAACGATTACTGGAACTAAGGTCACAATTACTGGGACATTTACCTTAATGGATGTGAAGTACTAATCGTACATTTGTTATAAAATCGACAACTCTCACAACACATTCGATGTGCTATTGTCATCATGTTGTAAAGAACATTATACTCTTATATTGGAAAAGTTCGATAATCAATCACAATTGTCAATCTCATTTTTCGAGAACTTTTTAGCAAAACGTTTTCTATGTTTACATTTATTATTAATAAAAATACCCATTATACATTTTTAAAATTTATTATTATTTCGATCTATTTCAGGATGGTGAATTATCACTCATTCATGGTAATAATTTAATATGATTATGGTGTCAAGTCCTATTTTCTCAGTATGAACAGAATTGGATCAGCTTTTTAAACTAATTAACTGCACATTAAAGAAAATTAGGGCAATTTGAGTTCGCTCAAAGCAAAGATTACCTGGGAAATTAATCGTTTATTACTCCGGGGAAGGAAAGCGTATAACGGGTGTTTCCAAATAGGGTTGAAACTTAATGACCTACGTCGCGAAAATTCCCATCGCAGGTTTTATGGTAAACGGTTTGAGATAGTTGAACCTAAAGTTTAAACTGGTCGTTATTGAACGAATAAATCCTCTCACTGACAGAGGTTCAAGTAGAAAAAGGTGTTCCACCTTCGAGCTTGTATAATTGGAATTTTATTTTAAGGGTCCTCCAATAGATGGTTATAGATGGTTATAGAAGTCAATTCTGTCAAGGAATTAGTACGCGTTTTTTTACCCATTTTCCAAATGTTATTTTTTTACAAACTTCACAACAATTAGCATCTCATAATACAATTAATTTACTATTAGAAAATCATTTGAATTCCAACATTTTTTTACGTACATATAAATGTTATATTTTTTAAAATTGATAGCTCATTCTTTGTCAAATTTATAACTGTGTTGTCCATTTGAAAATAACTTATATTTTTGAATACTTAAAAAAATGGTCTTCAACATATTAATTATTATTATGCTCTTGAAGACTCATATTCGTAAATATTTAGATATTATATCTTTATTACTAAACGAACGTTTTTAAAAATAAGAAAATCCAGTTTTCCTCACTCCAACTAGAAAAATAATGTTATCTGCTGTATTGTCGTAAATGATTAACACTGGCGCTAACAGTCAAATAGAAGTACGCTTTTAATATAAATTAAAGAAAATGTCGTTTACGAATTTTATTTTAAAAATTCTATGTGTTTTTTTTGCACGTAAGTATACACTGTTAGAAATTTTCATAAATTTTCGGAACCTTTAGGTTACGGAAGTAACAGAAATTCTAACGTTTTATAATTTTAGAGATATTGGAATTTTCATAATTGTAGTAAAATGAAGAATTTTAAATCTCTCAAACTGAGAGGTTTTAAATTTGGAAAATCATCTAATTCGAACGAGGAGTTGACAACTCGTGATGTCAGGTGTACACATGTAATGAAATCTCCTGAAGTCTCTTGAAATATCTGAAGTCATTTGAATTCACATGAAGTAACTTGAAATCTTCTGAAGTCAGTGAAATCTTCTGAAGTCATTGAAATATCCTGAAGTATCTTGAAGTCAGAAGTAGGTGTACACTCGATCAGTTGAGTTTTCAACCCCTCGAATTCGAAGAATAATAATTGTAAAAATCATCAGGTTTGAAGTACGAAAATTGTAAAAATCATCAAATTCGAACAATATAACTTGTAAAAATGATGAAATTGAAACGTTTTGTATTTTTTCAAGATCCCGGAATTAGAATAATTAGAATAATATTTGAAATATTTAATTTACAAATGATTATACTTCTAAAAATTAGTTTCATTCCATTCATTAATTTATTTTATTTTAAACAAAAATAAAGATCTTTTAGTTTGAAATAGAAAACAAGAGCTTCGGCAGTAATTAAATAATTCTGTTTTCTCTTTTATTTATTTATTTATTTATTTTTAAAGAAATAAGGTTTTTTCGATTTTCGTTTTAGTTAGTCAAAAATAAAGAAAAGTCACTTATGTACTTAGCGGGATTCGTGACGACATCATCTACAACCGTTCCCGCAGGAGCGTTGTTTCCGTCGTAGAAGAATCTTGTGTTGATCTTCTTCGTAACGATCAGGTACTCCAATTTCACGTTCACGATGTTTCCCCATAGAGACTGGCAAGTATGGTTATCAGTGTATTGAGTTCGATGTCTTCGACAAAAGGAGTTTTTCCCTCTCCGACTCCGTCTCGATAGAAGATGATAGTCGCTGGCAAGGCTCCGTTTAGCCCCTTGTACTTACGAACTGCCATGTACATGTTGATTCCCAAGTTGTTTGAGAGTTCTTTGCCGGTTGTATGTGGGCTGATCGCACTGAAGTATAGAATAAAGTTCTTATTAAGCGACGCTAAAAAGACAAAAAGTTTACAAAAAAGTTTGTCGATGGGACACATATTTACCGATAGTGAGGGGGTGTAATTTTTGAGTTCTGTGCGAATACCATCTATTTCGATGATTTATACCTCTGTTAATATCAATAAAATAAATTTTTTTACTTTTACAATTTCGACAGGCTTTTTCACGCCCTTTCCATTGATCGTACAGATTTTTTGGGAAACTAAGTATTTGATCTTCAAAAATCAAAATCAAAAATAAGTTTGACTTTTTTTCGAATTTAGGCTATTTTTTTCTTTTCTTTTTATCTAGAAAGAAGGCTTAGGTTTTTTCCTTTAAACAACTATAGGTTCAAAAATGGACATATTGTTATTTATTTTTGAAAATAAGAGTTATGTAAGTTTTTTTCGGTTATCATTTTTTTCAATGATTTATGACTCATTTAAAATCAATAAAAAGAAATGTTCTTACTACAGCTTCGGTAGGGTTTTTCATGGCCCTTCTATTGATTATAAGCATTTCTTGAAAAAATAAATGATTGACCTTCAAAAACGAAGGTCAAAGCATTTGTTGAAGAAATAATTGTTTTAACTTTCATTTTGAATTAAACATTTATTTTTTCATATGATCAGAAGAAAGGGCTTGAAAAACCCTACGGAAGCTGTAGTGAGAACATTTCTTTTTATTGATTTTAAATGAGTCATAAATCATTGAAAAAAATGATAACCGAAAAAAACTTACATAACACTTATTTTCAAAAATAAATAACAATTTGTCCATTTTTAAACCTATAGGTGTTTAAAGGCAACAACCTAAGCTTTCTTTCTAGATAAAAAGAAAAGAAAACAGATACCCTAAATTCGAAAAAAGTCAAATTTATTTTTGATTTTGATTTTTGAAGGTCAAATACTTATTTTCTACTTTTCTTTTTCCATTTTCTTATACTTATTACCATTATAAATCATCGAAATAGATGGTACCCATACAGAACTCAAAAATTACACCCCCTCTCTATCAGTAAATATGTCACCCACCAACAAATTTTTTTTTCATAAACTACCATCTTTACCCAATTTTGATAAATACTACCACTTTGATAATAAACTACCACTTTACCCAATTTTGAACCCGATCGACTTTTGGGGTTGGGGAGATTGAGAAATAATGCCCCCTGTAGGTGATTAAAGGCAACAACCTAAGCTTTCTCTCTAGATAAAAAAAAAATAAAAAAAATAACCTAATTTCGAAAAAAAGTCAAAATAATTTTTGATTTTGATTTTTAAAGGTCAAATACTTATTTTCCCAACAAATGTGTACGATCAATGGAAAGGGCATGAAAAACCCTATCGAAATTGTAGAAGTGAAAAATTGATTTTATTCATATTAACAGAGGGATAGTATAGATATAGGTATACCATCGAAGTAGATGGTACCTGTACAAAACTCAAAAGTTACACCAGCTCCCTATCGGTAAATATGTGTCCCAGCGACAAAATTTTTTTCCTATAAACTACCATCCAATAGGACTGCACTTTACCCAAATTTGAGTCTGATTGATTTTTGGTGTTGGGACAGTTGAGAAATGTCACATGTCCTCACATGTCCTAAGGGAAAAAAGACGACAAACTTTGATGAACAAAACGCACGTTTTGAGTGAAAAGCAAAAGAATGTGGATGGAAAGAAGACGGTCTATGAAAAGAAAGGGAAGGAGACAAGTAAGAAAGATGCAGAGAAAAAAAAGGAGAAAAAAATATGAAGGGGTAAAAAAAGGAGGACGAGAAAACAATTAAAGAGATGATGGACAATTTGTTCAAAGAGAATATTTGCAACGATCAAACATTTAAATCGCTCAATGAGGAGAATTTCGATTTCCGAAAAATGTTCGATTGCAAAGAATATCACAAATGCCTGACATTTTTCTGGAGACTACACAAATACTTTTTCGAAAAGGGTGTAAAGAGTTTCAATCTCGTGACTTCAATGTTTCTAAGTTTGAAACAATATATACAAACACAGATCTGGCGCATTTTGAAAAAGGCCAAGAGAACTTTGAACTGGAGAAAATCAACAAGAACATGGAGGAATTACAAGAAAACAAGTCCGACAAGAAGCTCTGCGCTAAACTCGAAAAACAACTGAAGGAACTGGAAAAGAGAAGAAAGAAATTGCTAAGAGCAACACGATTGAATTCAAGAAAAAATAAGGAAATAGACTGGAAAGAAATAAATCTAAGCACACTGCAAATGAGGAAAGATGGGTAAAATTTTTCGATTTGTCAAAGGTGGAAAACACTCTCTTAAAAATATCTTAAACGAGGTAAATTCTCGGGAACCATCACAACAAACAGAATTGACGTATCGGTCATCTTTAATCGTTTGCAGTCACGGGATGCAATGTCATTCAACTTTACCGAACAACCCAAACGAAGAGTGACAATAAAGTTTGCATCCTACAGCAGATTCGATACTGGACTGGTGTGCCCCTTCGCTGGGGTGACAAGAGAGGGCTCTCCAGAACCTGAGCTACTCGATTTACGCATGGATCGCAAGCAAGGGTGTACTGCGAAAAGATAAGCCGTTTGCGTTTCACGCTGCAAGCTATCGCTGGTAGACGCAGGAGCATAAACGCAACTACATTCGCCACAAGAAGTGCGACAATATAAAAAAGTACTGCGAGCAATTAACTGCAATGTACGATGGAGTGAGTGGCAAGAATCTAAGTTAGATCCTCTAAATAACAGATTACAGACTGGAGGCCTTCTACAAGAAATCGATCGGGACGCCATTCCCAATCCCGAAGTTTTCAATGCGCTCAAAAATTTACCAGCTTTCTCAGATTAGGGTGCGACGTCATCGTTTTAAGATTTGTAATCTTCGCGGTGAGAACTTATGATTCTCACCGATCAGCCTTCATAGGCATATATGTACAAGTAACTGGATTAAGGATATAGTGTTTCAAATTTCTAAACAACTTATTATTCTTTATGTATTCTAAGAAAAAATGAATATATAAGTTGATAGTCTTTCAAGCACGTTTGAATTTTTTTTGAAGTGGTGCACTGCAAAACCTGTTATAATCAATGACATCGACCTTTCCTTCAACAATTATGACGAATATCATTTTCCTCTTCGTCAGTAAACTTCGAATTTTAAACAGAAGCGTTCTTATCAAATTCTGCTGATAACTGGTTCACTGATAAGAATATTGTGTGAAGAATTAAAAACTTAGAATTTTACTTCGTTATCGTTTAGAAAAGAAACCGGAACAACAATTCGCGGTGGTATGCTCGCAGCTTGGGAAATATTAGTTTCTATTTAGAAAAGTGTTTCAAGAATCTTAAAGTAAAGAACACATATTTTTTAAAATGTCGAATATCGTAACATTTCTAACAATTTTATCACGTGAGTATTTAATTGGTGCTTTGACCGTGACTAATTTAAGCACTTATCTTGTGTTTATCTTTATTTGTTTTGCCAATGCATTACACTACATATTTCACTCCGTAAATAGTTCATTATACTACGTTATATTGCATACATTTACATTTATTTTGTTTTGTTTTTATTCGTCAAAAAATTTTGATGAATAATTGTGAAATGCAATCTATCTTTTCCGACTTTAAAAACGTATCCAACTTTTCATATTTCAATAAAAAACAAAACAACTGTATCAATATGATAACTCATCAAAACTGTTTCCAGTTTCTGTGTTGTGTGCATTAAAGAAAATATTTTACAGTACAATTTCATGCGGTTATTTGTCAGGAAAGAATTGTCGGAGGAGAAGATATTGATATTTCTAAGGTTCCGTACATGGTAGGAATTTTTTCAGAAAGTTCTGAACTTAATTTGAAAAATAAAATAAAATATGAAAATTTGTTCTTTACAGCTCTCTTTTATGTTAAGAGGAAGTCATGCTTGTGGTGCAGCTGTGATTGGTCAAGAATGGGGTATAACCGCAGCTCATTGTGCCACAGCGTAAGAAAATCTTAGAATTTACGATAATACTACTAAAACTAGTTTTAGTATAATTTCTAACATTAAAATATTGCAGTCATAGTTGTGATACTAATTCTATAATAATGTCAAATTTTTTATTAAATTAAAAATTCTTTACGATGATTTAGATGTTATTATTTTAATTTATTTAATACCAAGTTTCTTTTTCTCTCAAATTGAATAATATAAATTGTATATAATAATATTTTTATAGATTCAAACATAATCCCTATAAAGAGATTACAATTCGTAGCGGCAGTTCCATAGTAGATGAGGGTGGAACAGTCCACAAAATTACCAAAATAACTTGGCATGAAAAATATGTAACTACTGATGATTCTGATGATATCGCCGTTTTTAAAGTTGAGCCAAAATTTAAATATTGTAATGTGACTCGCTCTGTGAATTTACCAGAAAAAGGAGTTCCTTTCAATCAAGAATGGGGAAGAGTTACAGGCTGGGGGTATTTTATTGTAAGATAAAAAAAAATTATATAAAATAACAGACATAAAAGAAAACAATGAATGAATTACAAAAAAAATGATCCAACTCAAGATTTTTCTTTTACTGTAAAATTGATACTGTTCTATTAGATTACAAATTAATAGTTTTCTTTGCATAAAAAGCCACTTACGAATTAATACTTACTGAATTTTCAGCCGGATGACCCTATTGTGTCCAGAAAATTACAGTATCTTAGAATTCCAAAAATGAGTAGGGAAGAATGCTTGAAAGACTACGCAGGTCTCTACAAAGTTAAAAAAAGCGACGTCTGCTATGGCTTCAGACAAGGTGGAAAAGACAGTTGCAGGGTATGTAAAAGAAATTTATAAAATCAATGCTTTTTTTCAAAAGATCATGAAATTAATTAAATTCTATCTAATATGTGGATAAATATATCAGCGACTTGATCCTCGACTCAAGTTTTAAATATTTGTCTTATCTATGTACAGATTCTTCTTATCTATACGTAGATTCAGTTTAAATTTCCTGCTCATTATTCTAGGGAGACTCTGGAGGTCCATTAGTGAGTGACGATGAAATACTGATTGGAATAACGTCTTGGGGTAAAGGATGTGCGCAGAAAAACTCACCAGGTCTCTATACCGAAGTAATACAATACCGTGATTGGATTAAAAATAAAACTGGAATATAATGGAGAAATATGTGAGAAATTTCATTAAATATTTTCAAAAATACACCCAGTGAGCACAAAAATTTGAGTTCATCTTTGCAACATTTTTCTAACACTGCTTCGATATAATCAACGTCCTCAAAATTCTCTAGAATCTTCAAGATTTTTTTTTAGTATTTTAGAATTTTACAGAGATTTCTTGATTCTTCCAGAATCTTCTAACACTTTTTCAAAGTTCAAAAATCTTCAAAAACACCCCAAAACCTATTATGATTGTGCAAAATATTCTAGAATCTTTTATAATCCTGAAAAATCTTTTGAATTCTGCCCTAAACTTTTAATATCTTTTAGTACACTCGTCGCGCGTCTATATTCCGCTCCTCAACTAGCCGGCTTCAAGGTTCTTCACGCACGACTGCTTCTGTCGCGACGTGGCGACGGGGCCATCGCTCGAACAAGCAGGACCGCCAGAAGTTGTTTACATCGCGACTCTCTGTGCATTTACTTTTGTACGTTCAGACACTATATATGTGGTCCTGAATGTTGACATAAGAGTGCTCGCTCGACGCTTTAAATTTGATTTTGTGAATTTTTGTGATTTTGTGAATTTAATTCTAAATGATTCTGCAGAATTCTGGAAATTGTGGAGTTTAGAATATTTTTGAGGATTCTAAAAGATTCAATTTCAATTTCAGTTTATTATTATAAATCTTACAGTCCTAGGACCAATTACAGGATTACACGTAAGCAAACATTAAATATTTGATATTACTTTTTTGTAACATTATAATTAATTCATTATAAAATTGGTATATATGACGGCTTATCTAGAGGAAAATACATAATCAAGGACATGGACTGTAAGAGATTTTGGAAAAGTCTAGTATATTTTTTAAAATATTAAAGAATTTTGGAGAATTTTTAAAGATTTTATAAGCTTATAGGAGAACTCAGAAAAAAGATTCTAAAAAATATTCTAAAAAGCCCAGAAGATATTAGACGATTATGGAAGAGTTTAAAGGACTTGATTATGGAAAATTTTAAAAGACATTGAAAGAGCCCGGCAGATTTAGTCAGTCTACAATATTTTAGAAAATTTGGGGAAAGGTTAAAAGTATCTAAAAGATTCTAGAAGACTCTGAATCTTTAAGTTTTTAATATTGTCGCACGCGATTTTGAATGTCATAAGTTTCTGTTTATTATAATTCTTGGAAAATTATTCGGAACTTTGAATGAAAAAGGGGAAAATTCGCAAAAGTAGGGATTTTAGGGGATCTTGAGAAAAATAAGGGGAAAAGGGGTTAAATAGGGGAAAGGAGGTGAAATAGAGGAAAAAGAGGAATAAGGGACTGACTGTAAAAACAAAGTCTTACTTTAAGCCCAAAATTGGTCTGAAACCGATTTCATTAGTTTAAATATGGGCTGCAATTAAGACCAAATGAAAAGTCAGACTTTTGGAAAGAGGCAGACTTATACTCTATCACGGAGAAAGGGACAGCAAATTTTAAGATATGAACACTTTAAGACTTTTTTTTTACTGTGTGGCTGTGATCCCTTGATTTTTATCATTTTATTACGTTTATATAGAATGATTTTATTACGTTAATAAAATGATAATACATATGCAAGGAGGTTTCGGAGGTTCATGTACCTTTGAAGTTGCGAACGTGTATCCCCCTCTAATAACCACGATAATGTGCATTCGTACGGGTAAAGTTTCTATACTCTACGTGACTTGTCTGGGAGTTTATCACATATAATATGTTAGGGGTCCCTCGGAACGTGTTTACGTGTTTTTCCACAGATCTTCTGCCCAAGCAGAACGCATGGATGCATAGACTACCAGGCGGAGTTTTTGTGATACAGCATCCTAGGGAGACTCGCCTATAGGGACACATAGACGCGAGCCACGATACGATGTGGAGAAATGTGGTTATGCAACAACATAGTAACAACGTGTTTACTTTCCTTCCGGCATCCAAGAGCTCATCATAAATCCTCCACATTCGCGAGACAGTCACTCTATCCCGTTCCGTTTTATGCAAATTTTCTCTTAAACTTTGCGCACCGTGCACCATCTCGCGCTCGCTCGATTTCAAATTTAAAAATCTTGAGTTCAGATTTTCTACTTATTCAGAATTTATTTTAATGCGTTGAAGCATTTGAGAAAATAAAATTTTATTTCGGAAACCATATAAAGGAAGATATAATATAGCAAAGACCTGTTTCAGTTTGCAGATTATTATAATTAAAAAGAGATCTTACACAGAGATAACAATTTGTTTGATTCAAAGAAAAAATTGGTTTAATTGAAGCAAAAGTTTAATTAAAATTAAAATTTTTTTAAATTAAGCAAGTTTTTTGTTTGATCCATTTTTAATTGAATCAAATGAATCCTTTTGCAGTGATATCAACAAATTTGTATGAAGAAATCTTTTACAATAAATTAAAATGCAACTTTACAATAAATTAAAATGCCACTTTAAACGGAAACAAAATTTTGAAAGAGATTAAATAAAAAATTAAACAAAGATATGATTAATTTCTTAATTATATATTAAAGGAAAGAATATTAATCTTTATAAAATTTAATATAGTTTAATTCGGAATTAAATTTATGTATATAAGAGCAAGTTTGAATATATATGACATCGTAGATGGCATGTCAGTTCCGATTTAATTGCTGCAATTTGATTTTTACTATTTGCAGAGAAGTTTAGCTTTACATTTGCAAATTACACGAACAACCGCATAAATCATGTCTGTATGTAAATACGATTGCATCAGGCCAGTTTCGCATGAATACTAGCCCGACTGTACCTAACGACATTTGCGGTGTGTAGTTTACGACACGTTAATTTTGAAATGACGCAGTATAGCAGGCAATTAAATAAGCATTGTTTCTTGCTTTGCTCTATCAACTATTATTTGAATTCAGATATTATTCATTCTGATTGTCTGAATGATTATATTTCATATACATAAATTCTAAAATCCTAAATGCAGAAAACATTCATCGTTATTTTTTAGGGTGTTCCTTATTTTGCGTTATTTAGTGAAAAAAGGTTTGCCTAATCTTTGGAGACTTGATTGTGTGAATAACACGAACACTGAGAAAAATGTTAGTTTGATTCGAACAAACATTTTTCCCAGTAAAGACCAAAAATTTCATTTGTTAAATTCTATTTGGCATATAATATTATTGAATGTGCAATGCACTTTAATTAAGGATATAGATTTTTTATCTGCGCTTATGGCTATCAACTGGAAAGGCCTCCTCGTCTGACTATAACGTCCCGTTTCCACTTGATCAGTAGTACTAACAGGGTGGAGCACATCATTTTACACCATGAGAAACGTTGATACTTACAAGAAATTTTGAAAAAACTTCGACAAATTTAAAGCCAATAGAAAAAGTGGCTAAATTTGTTTAACGTGTTTTAAAGCAGGGCAAATATTTTGAATTTAGGTATCAAATTTGAATTTGAAAAATTTGTCAAAGCTTGAATTTAATCAATTTGTTTTCCATATGAATACTTAAATTACTTAAATTATGCCACAAAAATTCTTTTTAAATTTTGTCTGTATTAATCTCGATGAAAATCAATATCGCTAAAAAAAAAAGACAGTCAAAATGAACTGTAAATCCTGTAAATTAAAATATTGAAATAATAAACATATTGCATCATCGTTGACGTCTAATAACTCACAAAAGTAAGGAAAATTCACTGCATACTATTAATAATTTAGTGATTCAATCAAATTCATATCTGTCACATTGCATTATATAAAAATAGAAGACACGTATTCCAAAAAGTACAACTTAAACGGCTTAAATTCGTTTTCCTCAAACGGTTAAGTTAGAATTTCAAAAGTAGGTTAAATTTCAGATACCTACTTGAAATGAATCACGTAGACCTTTATTTTCATCATTATGTTTGACAGAATGGTGTCAGAATAGAAAAGGATGAATGAAATGGACAAAGTTCGAGAAAAAAATATTGTAGCTTGCGAAAAAAAGGCCGTGGAGGAACAAAAAGAGAAACAACGACTGGATATTTTAAACAAAGGAAATGAGACTGATTATCAGAGGATTATACACACTGCTCGAAGGGAAGTCCTCCAAGAGCAAGACCTTATTCGTGCGAAAAAAGAATCCGAACAAGCTTGTTGGAATCTCCAATGGACTCAGAAACTTGCCGAGGAAATTGCTCGTCTTAAAAGTATGAAAAAACGAAGATAATAGAGCAAACTCGATTATCAAGTTGTTCCCTTGATCAAACGTGCCTTTTTTGTTGTTGAGAAGAAAACTCCGCGGCTTCT
This sequence comes from Euceroptres primus, assembly GCA_037177015.1. Lineage (NCBI taxonomy): Eukaryota > Metazoa > Arthropoda > Insecta > Hymenoptera > Figitidae > Euceroptres > Euceroptres primus. The sequence goes on from JBAGKK010520351.1 coordinate 12,851, forward strand.
AACTATCCGGTAGTAATTAATAGCATAAATGAAGTGCAAGCTTTACTGAGTTTAAAAGTTTCATTTTCTCTAGGCTCTCATACTCTTAAATTTTTTCTCCAGTGCAGGCTAAAGAGTATTTTAATCTCGTGATAAATCCTTCGAAATAACTTTCCGAGTTTGAAACCGTCGTTTTTATATATAAAGAAAACTGTAAATATTCCAATTATTAGATAAAAAAATTTGGAAAAAAGGGAGAAAAGTATTTTGAAAAAATTGAGTTTTACATTAAACTTTATCTCAATTTTTTATTAATTTCGAATACTAAGAAAAGGTAATTCCTTTTCAGTTCTAAATAAGAGGTTTACCGGTTTCAAGCTTTGGAAAATTCTCATTTGGTTTTAATCTTTAGAAGTTTTAAAGTTTTTTCTTATTTTACAATATTTTTATTCGATATATATA
>JBAGKK010520362.1:0-13290 GCA_037177015.1 Euceroptres primus
AATTGAAAATCGATTAAGAATTGGGACCTACAGGTTATTTTGAACATCGTTTTTTCATTTCGCCCCACTGTGCGGCGAGAATATTCGTTAGTTTCAGTATCGCTCGAACTGTCGTAGAGAGCACACGATGGTATCTGGTAAAATTATCTGTGTTTCTATTAATTTATAGTTTTTGTATCTAAAAATGAGTAGTACCTTTTTGGGTTCATATTGGACGTAAAATCTGCACAACAGTAAAGATAAAACTAATTTTATTTAATTAAACATAATTATTTATTTTATGAAAATAAAATGAATTTCGTAGTAGTAAAACAAAAGCAGCAATTGTATTTTTTTGAAATTACAGGAATTGATATTTTTTTGTTTAACTTAAAATGATGAATCGTTGACCTGGCTCTTTAATCCAAATTTCTGTTCTAATGGTTTTTCTTTTTTTCTTTCAAAACAGCTTTCTTCTTTACCTGAAAATAAAAAAAGGATTGTATTATAAAACCATTACATATACTATGAAGTAAATATATAAAACCTAATTGTAGACTGAATTTAAGGACGATAAAATATCTAAGCACGCCTCATTTCAGACTTAACTTTTCTAGGTTTGAAAATGCACAAATATTATTTTTTTGAGTTTAGAGTAAAAACTGGAATAGCAGAACCGCCGCCATCTTTCTGCCTTTCTTGTAAGCTCCAAAAAAATTCACATTTGCGCAATTTGATTACTAAAAAAGTTAACTTTGAAATGATGCGTGCTTAAATATCTTATGGTTCTTAATATTGTGTTCAAAAAACAAGTTTTTAAGTTTTTAAATAATTTATAATATCTTCTCGAGATGTTAAGGACGATGAAATATCAAAGCATACCCAATTTTAAATTTAACTTTTGTAGGGCTCAAAATGCGCAAATATGAATTTTTTAAGCTTAGAAGAAAGGCTTACATAATAAACTAAATTATTTAGTTATGATAGAAATGAATTTAGAATAATAGCACGTGTCATAGCTTAGGATTTGATTCGTACTCGATTGTACGAATAATAATAATAATAATAATAATAATAATAAACGCATTACAAATGCGTCCGTGACTGATGATATACACCGGGACAGCCCCGTGCAAACTATCAAACAAAAATCCAACTGTAACCAAAAATGCCTTCGACGTATTGGGCAGTAACCATCTTAAGCCTGAGACACCATTATATAATCAATAAAATAGAATTGAAATACATTTTAATCCTCAAATATCGTATAGTTATGTTAATTTTATATATTTATATGAAGACCTGAAAGATGAATATTGAAGGTATGTAAGGTCGAGAAATGCTAGTGTTTTGAACTACAACAAAACACGTATTATGTGCTGAAAGCCGATACACGGCATCCCCATGGGAGAAGCTGTTGCGTACTCGCCTTTATCTACCCTACTCTCTCTTTCCGCTCTCCCTCTCCTTTCAACTCATAGTGATCATCAGGGAGTGCCGCAACGCTGTCTACCTTGATAGCGGATTTCATCCAATAAGATCCTTATCGGGATGTCGTGTATCGGCTTTCAGCACATAATACGTGTTTTGTTGTAATGCAAAACACTAGCATTATATGCCTCTCGGCCGATACACGGCATTCGCATGAGAGACGTGTTTGTTATCTACTGGTGACCACTCAACGCTATGTGATATTATATGAAAGAAAAAGAACTTAAAGAAACTAATTCTATTGCTAATAAAGAAGCTAACCGTTAGAGGACATCTTGAGATTTATTTTTTGAAAAGAAAAGTAGAACATAAACAAAATCCTCCTTTATTTTTTATACTGAATAAAATATTAATAAAAAGTAACTTACAGTTCACATTGGTGAAAAATTGGAGAAAAGGAAACTTGAATTGCCCTGACTCATACCAATGACCTGTTTACAATAATGACGACTGAAAGTCTCGGCACATCTCCAGTTTCCTCTATTTAATGTGTCCTGAACTGATAGGTTGTCTAAAAATCCTCGAGAGGCAACAGCAGAGCGATTCTTCCTGGGGGAGCGTTCAGGCCAGCTTTCTTCAAGACTAAACGAATCCATCCTGCGATAACCGTTCTAGTAGCCGCCTTTACCGGTCCCGTTACATTGATAAAGAGGTCATCCAGCTTCTTTTCTGCTCTTCTTTCTTCTGACTTCTTGTGTAATGCTCTGATCCAAGTAACAGGGCATAACCATATGTTAGGGTGCTTGGAAAGTTTCCATCCCGATTGTCGGAAACTAGCTCTATCAGTTTTGATCCAAACGCTAGCCAAAGAATGATTTCATTTTCTAGCTTTGTGAGATAGTCCTTTGACATCTTTAGAAGAGTCAGGTCATGTATACGACGTCCGGATGCCAGTAGAAGCAAGGATGCCGGTTTTCTCGACACTTCGAAAAAAGACAAGTTAGCTGATCGTGTAGCCAGCCAATCCAAAAGTATCTAAGTGTCCCAAATTAAGGGAGTCGGATCCCTAGGTTTTGCGACTGAAAACGCCCTGAGAATCTGGCGTACCAAAAAATCTAAGGATAAAGTAAGTGAAGATCTCCCAGAGCAGAATGTGGCGACAGCTGATTTATGAACAAGGATAGTATTATACGAAAGGATAGTATTATACGAACATCCCCATGAGTGATGGATAGGTTAACTAAGAATCTTGCTAAGTCCTTCCCCAGAGGATTCCCGGAGTCAATCTTATTCTTATCACACCATTCGATCCATCTACGTAAAGGGGCTCTGTACGTCTGAAATGTCGATTGTCGCGAGCTTTCTTTAACAAGATCCCTTTCTTGAGGAGATCAATCTTCAACTAACTCTCCCCACATCCAATCTTCAACACTTGCAGAACGAGTCGGTCTACTTCCGAAGGTGGTTGGCCCGTTGTTAAATCTATCAAGTCACTGTCTAACCTGGGAATTATCAGAAGTGCTTCTCCGCTTCGCCTTTCTAGGTCCGGCATCCAAAAAGTCTGGTTCTACTTGGGTGCTACCACTAGAAATTGGCCCTTGCATTTGCTTAGGTGGGCTAGAACCCTGGGCATGAGATTGGGAGGAGAAAACACCCATGCCAGCTTGAAATTCCGAGTACGACTGAAGGCGTCTATGAAGTAAACGTACCGATCTCTGTAGTCTCTTGAGATATATATCTCTTGACTACGGCTGAGTCCGCCGATGCAAACAAGTCGATTTCTGAAACGCCCTATGTTTTGAATATTTCCTCTGTAGCCACGACAGTCAAGTGCCATTCTGCAAGGGCTCTTTTTCTCGAGAGACGATCTGCAATCCCGTTGTATGTGCTCGGCAGATAAGCGGCTGACAGAGTTATTTTTAAGCGATCGACCACCTGGATAACTTGAAAGGTTATACCTACCTTTTGCAGGTAGGCAACTAAAGTGCGGTTGTCCGTCTGCACTTGAATATGAGCATTTCGAAGGGGGTGAGACTGATGCTTTATTGCAGCGTAAACTGCAAACATTTCCTTTCGGTTTGAGTGCCAACCTCACTGATTTTTCTTCCACGAGCCCGAAACGAGAGGGTTGTCCAACTGAGCTCCCCAACCAGAATCCGCGGGGTCGGTTATCAAAAAGAGAGCAATCTCTCTCTCTCTCTCTATCTCTCTCTCTCTCTCTCTCTCTCTCTCTCTCTCTCTCTCTCTCTCTCTCTCTCTTGTGAACGCAGCTGGCCAACGATATAGCCTCAGTCCACTATCTTAATTCCGATTGAACTCTTCGTGAGAGAACAAGTTTCTCGCAAAGCCTGCCCTGCTTGAAGAGCGTTGAAAATCTTTGAAGATGGCGGCAATGAAGACGCCCTCTGTGTAGGACGAAGTTCACGAAGTTCAGAAGACCCAAGAGACACTGTATCTGTCTTAGGGTAGATGTTCCTTTAGCTGTCAACTTCTGTACTAGACCTAAAATCTTTCGAATTTTGTTTTCTGGTAAACTCATCCTGTTGTTTCGAGTGTTCCAGCTGATACCCAGAAACTCCAGTTCCTGACAGGGTTCCAGAATACTCTTTTGACGATTCACTTTCCAGCCTAAGTGTTCCACAAGCTCTATTACCTCGATGATCTGTAATGATAATCTGGTTCTGTCTTGAAAGAGCAGAAGAAAATCGTCGAGAAATACGATCACCCTCATACCATGCGACCGAAGGATTTCCGCAATCCAGTTCGTTACTGGCACAAAGATAGGAGGGGTAGATGAGAGGCCAAAGGGCAAGCTCGTCATCTGACACAGCTCCTTGTCGTAAACGATACAAAGGAGACATCGGTGGCCATCTGCGATCGGAATGTGAAAGTAGGCTTCTGACAAGTCGATCCTTGTCAAGCAGTCTTCGTCCCGTAAGAACTCTGGTTTCCGGAAGTGAGAAATCAGGCGAAATTTTCTTACCTTCATATGGTTGCTGAGACCCCGCAGATCGAAAATCGGTCTTACTCGTCCAGTGCTCTTCTTTACTAGAAACATTTTCGAAATGAAACTTGGTTCTAGCTTCTTCGGTCGCTCCAGGATTCGCTGACTCTTCAAAAGTTCGATTTGTTCGGATAATAGCGGATATATCCTTGACTGGAACTTGGAGAATTTCCAGTTTCTTACTAGAGGAGGTTTTGAAATTAAAGGTATCCGAGTACCTGAAATTAGCTTTAAAATCGTGACAGGGGCTCCCAATGCCTTCCATCTTTCCCGAAAGCCGATTAATTGACCCCCTGAGAACCCCTAAGATGCCATACGGTCATTTATCCTGATTCCTTCGAAAGGAATCATCTGGCTTGCCCCTAAATTTTTTTTGTGCTGAAGCTGATCCACGTGCTCCACCCCTAGCTCTAAAACTGGTGTGGCGAAAAGAATTATTCCCCCTAAAGAACTGAGGTGATCTACCTGCCTGGGAACGGTAATTTGATGTTCCTGGCTGTGACTGTTCTCTTCTCTGAGAGGGTTTTCTGTTTAAAAGATAACCATGTTTGAGAACCCCATAGAGACTGGATCAGAGGTAATAAATGTCCCTTGCTGAAAATATATTCACAGGAAGGAGGAACTTTACGTAAATTTTTACTTTACGCACATTTTTATTTGGGAGTTCCATCAGCAAGCTCTCCTTTCGATTTTCAATACATTCAGCTCACTTTCCACAAATTACCTGTAAAGTATTTTCCAAGTTCTTGTTCAATTCTGAACCTAGACCAAGGGAAGACACCAGTTTTTCATAGAGAGCTGTAGGATTGAGTTCAGAAGGGTTTGTGAACGCCCAGTTGACAACCTCCACACGAGGTCTCTTAGAGCGAGAGGCCCTATAGCTCTCAACGTCGGAGTCCGAATCGTAATCCACGAGCCCAAATGTTCTCTCCTTTCTGCTATATTCAGCTTGAGAATCATCACAGAAATCATTTTTCTGTTCAGAATCCGCGAAACTAGATGAAACGTGCGAATTCGACATACCCGCGCTAAAAAAAAGCAAAAATAATCGAGATTTTATCAAGAAGAAAATTTTCTACGTTTCAATATGGCAAAAGTACTCAACGCTATGGGGGTAGACGGCGCTGCCGCACTCCCTGGTGATCACTATGAGTTGAAAGGAGAGGGAGAACGGACAGAGAGTAAGGTAGATAAAGGCGAGTACGCAACAGCTTCTCACATGGGGATGCCCTATATGGTCTAAGGAGGCATATAATGAAATAATATAAGATACGAATAGGAATTAATCTCAGCGTGTGACATATATGCCATTTTCTTTTGCCATCCTCACTTTAGTAACCTCAAAAAAAAAATTTTTGAAGCTTATTGTATATATATATATATATATATATATATATATATATATATATTGTAATTAAATAATTATATCGTCTATTTAGCATTTGTGTTAGATACCCACTTTCAATATTTCGATTACGGCCACTTGTCTACCGTACGTCAATTATTATCCCAAATGATTGATTCCAACAATATCGATTAAAGTCACGTGCTTAGCATACATTAAAAGATTAATAAAATAATGTAAATGAGTAAATTCACTAAATATTTATAAATTTAATTGTATAGTTGTGAAGTAATGGAAGCCAAAACAAATGAGTCTGAAGTGAACATGAAAATAGTGTTATTTTATATTATTGAGTTTGAAGTTAAGTTTAGTCATTCTAAAATTCTACATCAGAAATTCCAAATGTTTCTTTAATTTATTTTAATTTTTTTTATAAATAAAAATCATTAAATTCAGAAAATATTTTTAAATTAAAATCTATAAGTGCAGGTTGGTGATTTTTAAGATGAAAATATGTGTTTTATTAATTTAAAGTCTTATAATAATACATTAAATTAATGATAAATTATTTTCTTCGTAATAATCTCAATACGAAAAATTAATTATTACTATCTTCTTTATTATACAATGATAATTTAATGCATTTGTAATAATTGTTTTATAATTATAACACGATGAAAAAGACTATATTAGGGCGAAAATGTTTTATCGTTTAATACGTAAATTTCGTTTCATAACAAAATATTATCCCTGTTATACATATAATCAGTCTTTCATATGTATTTTTTTGAAACGAAAATAATTAATATCACTGTAGAATCATCTTATATCTAACATAAATGAACTTATAACGCAAGAAGCATTTTATCTACTTGAAATAAAATACTGAGTCTAAAACGCAGGAACCCGACCGAACATACATATAAAATAATCAGTCTCTCATATGCATATTGTTTCTATAAAACTAAGATAATAAAAAATATAATAAAAATAAAAATATATAATAAATATATAATATGTAAAATATATAATAAATAATAACAATAAATAATAAAAAATAATGAATAACACTATGGAATCATCGTATTCTAACGTAAATAAATGTTCAGATTTTAAGAGTACAAAAGTAATAACCGATACAGAACTAAATTAACTTATAACGCAAGAAGCATTTAATCTATTTGAAATAAAATACTGTCTAAGTCGTAAGGAGCCGACCGAATATACATATAATCAGTCTCCCATATGTATTTTTTTATAATACTGAATATCACTCTGAAATAATCGTATATCTAACATAAATGAACTTATAACGCAAGAAGCATTTTTCTACCTAAAATAAAATACTGATGCTACATAGCAAGGACCCGACCGAAACTTTCGTTCCATTTCGTAACTGATACTTGAAATAAATAATTTATATTCGATCATGAATTTATTGTATATCCTTTTCTCTTATTATTGTCTAATTTTGCACAAACCTGGATACTAAAAAACCAATCGTTGATAAAAAGAATATGTTTCTTGATAAACGATATGAAATAAAGTTTCAGCCAGTTTACTAATAAATCCTGTTACTCTTAAAATCTGAATTAGTAAGAAAAAATACTAATGAAATAGTGCCGATTCGTTGACTTATTGATTAGTAAGCACTTTTACTATCAACTAATTAAAAACTATTAATTCGCAGTAAAAAAAACCTACTAATTGATGCATCAAGGGCCACTAAATCAATTAGTAAGCCCTACCAAATGAATTAGTAGTTTTTTCCTGCGAATTATTATTTTCTAACTAATTGTTAATAGCAAAAATGATTACTCAAATGATAAGTAAACAAATCGGCACTATTTCATTATTAACTTCTTACTGTTCAAATACTTTGTTACAGCTTACATGTTGTCATCTATATTCATACGTTTTGCATCAGGCTCCTCGGTATTTTCCTGATTACTATTCAAACGTTTTGTTTTAACTAACATTAAGTTATGAATTGATTTCTTTAGATCTTCAGAAGATGACTTGAACTTCTAGAATGTCGATTCCGTCCATGTCTGCAATCCTGAACCCACCTCCAACTATAAGAAGTAAAATTAAGTAACTTTTATTGTTCTAAAATACTAAAAGTAGTCATATTATAAAAGTTAAGATTAAATTTAAATCATATTTTTTCAGAATGAAGGTTAGGCAGGAAAGTTATATTAAATAACCAAAGTCTCTTTAGAAGAAAATTACAGTGAATACAAATAATATGATTACCTTGATTGTTCATCGCCCCTCTTAATGTCAAGTGCACACCTTTCTGTAGTCTCAGATCGTGGTTAAAGGAAGCAATCTGCACTATTAGGCTGTAATGCCCATCAACTATTGTACGTTGCCCGTAACTAGCATTTGCAGTTTTTACTTCACAAATTCCGTTACTTTTTAAGTAACCCTGTATTTCTGAAACATACAAAATATAAATGAATATTAAAATTCATATTTGTGACCTGCTGCGAGGAAAGGTACCTAAGCGGGAAAAAATCAATTTTTTGTTTTTTGCAGTTTTGGAAACTTGATGTTCTCCTCTTTCTAATGGTGTTAACGAAAAAAATTTCTGACGTTTCTTTGATAATTAAAAAGAGTTGTAAAGTTGGCTCGGAAACCGACGTTTGGAAGTTCTCGGCGAGCGAGAAAAATCTCGCCCCTCCACTTAGGGATCGTCCATAAACTACGTAGCCTTTCGTATCTACCTCTATGCCAAGCAACTGAGGAACACACGAGTATACCACACTATAGCCAAAAAGGTTACGTAGTTTATGGACGATCCCTTATCGCTGGACTGTGTCCGTGTGCTCACACAAGGCATGCTCGCTTCGCGCGGATTCGGCTACTTCTCTCTTGATCTCTCCAACGAGTTTCATAAAATTTGACTAGTCGTGGCAAGAGCGAAAAGCGGAGCCGAAGTTGCACGAACCACTTGGCTTTATGGACGCGGCGGCGGTGCTTGTAGTAGTAAGTGGAGGGGGAAATTTTCAAGTTCGCCCGATTCTGACTGAGAAGCCCGATTCGAGCTGCCTTTTACTTGGGTCTCCTGTAAAATTCTGAAATTCACGCTTAGGTACCTTTCCTCGCGGCAGGTTATATTTAATTATTTTTATTTTTAGTTTATGTACTTATTAAATTGACAGGAAGATTTAAATAAAGAAATGGAATATACAAACCAATGGGTCCATCAACGATCATAACGTATGTGAAAGGCGTTGGATTAAATGAAACAATTGGCATGTTTAACAATACTGTTAAACTCTCCATGAAAGAATTATGTACTATAAGATTGTATATGGAACTCTAGTAGTGATATAACTTCATTTGGATTTCTGAATTGCGAGTTGGTCAAACGTATGGAGCATCCAGTAATTTCTGGAAAAAATCTGGAAAAATCTGAAAAAGATCTGGAAAAAAGAGAAAAATATATGTTTGTAAAAATAAAAAAATAAATTTCTAACATTTTTAATAAAGGTCGCTACAGTAAAATATGGCTTATTTATTCGACAATTATATTATAAATTACAAGTTACAAATGAAGCATTGTCCAGAATAAGGTTGGTTGAACACTTTTTTTATCCAAGTTTATATTACTAATAATTTTTTCTTTTTAATTATCTTCTGTTCGCAAAAATGATAAAATAAATTATAACCTTTCCAAATTTTAACCTCAGAATTAATCCAGTACCACTTTTAGCGTTTTTGCGGAGAGAAGAAAATAAAAAAGAAACTTGGATGACAAAAAAGTGTTCATTAGGGTAGCCCTTATTTTTCACTTTTCGAATTTCTTTCCTCTCACCCACCAGTTTTCTTCGAATGCCTAATAAAAAAATCTCCAAATTTGAGAGAAATCTCTTAATATATTTAGGGGTCGCGCAAAGACCATGAATTTTCCCATTGATTTAACATGGGAAAAAGTCAGCTTTTTGCAAATCAAATATATTAAACGCGATGATATATTACAAATAGTTCCGTATTTCAGTATATTGTTCAAAATTTGTCAGAGAATAAGAATCAATCGTACATTTTGAAGGTAAGTGACTCTTATGGGTCCCCAAAGTAAACCCGATAAGTGAAAAACTTGAATTTAACGTAATATTGCGGTTTCTTAACGCTTTTTGTATTTTTTTCATAAATAATTATTTATCGGTTATTTAAGAATACAAGTTATCTGTTAACTAATTTTTAATTGTTTAAACAATTTTTCTTTGTTCACACATTTTATTTTTGGAGGCAAGCCGCGAACTGAACGTATTTTCTGGGCGTTATGAGTTTTTTTATCAATGATAAGAATAAAATAATTTTTTAAAATAATTTTGCAATAATTCAAATAATGCGTGTTTGTTTAAGTGTTACGATTATTCTTAGAAAATAAATTAATACTTAAAAATATTAAAATCTGTCGAAAATTTGGTGAGATAAAATGTTTATCCTGCTTTTTTTATATAATAAAGAATTTAAGTAGTAGTGATATAATTTAATTAATCGTCAAATTATTTAACAAACTATTTTATTCCAATCATTTATTAAAGAACTCATAACGTCTATAAAATACGTTCATTTCGCGGCTTGCCTGCAAAAATAAAATGTTTAAACAAAGTAAAATTGTTTAAACAATTGGAAATTATTTAACAAATCACTAGGTATTCTTAAATTACCGATAAATAATTGTTTATAAAAAAATTACAAAAAGCGTTAATAAACCGCAATATTACGTAAAATTCAAGTTTGTCACTTGTTTTCTTTGGGGACCCATAACAGTCAGTTACCCTCCAAATGCTCCATTGATTCTTATTCTCTGACAAATTCTGAACAATATACTGAAATACGAAATTATTTCTAACATATCATCGCGTTTAAATATTAGATTTACAAAAAGCTGACTTTTTCAGATGTTAAATCAATGGGAAACTTCATGATCTTTGCGCGACCCCTAAATATTGACAGATTTCGTTCAAATTTGGAGATTTTTTTATTGGGCATTCGAATAAAACTGGGGGTGAAAGCAAAGAATTTCGAAAAATGAAAAATAAGTTCCACCCTAATGAACACTTTTTTGTCATCTAAAATCGATACTCGATTAATTCGGAGGTTAAAATTTGGAAAGGTTATAATTTATTTTAGTGTTTTTGCGGACAAAAGAGAATTGAAAAGAAAAAATTATTACTAAGCTAAATCAATGGGAAACTTCATGGTCTTTGCACGACCCCTAAATATTAACCGATTTCGCTCAAATTTGTAGACTTTTTTTGGCATTCGAACAAAAAGAAAGGGGAGTGCGTGAGAGCAAAGAAATTGTAAAAATAAATCCACCAAGTATAAATAAGAACCATAATAGTGTTCATCGAATGTTATTTTGGACGATGCCTCAAATATATAAAGGAAGGAACTCACTGCATTGAACCTTATAAATGGCTCATATTTTGAGGCCTCTGCCGTTCCCCAAATGAGGACCGTCATCCTGGACTTCGAATTGTTGTTTAAAACGAACTTTAACACGTGTCCTTGTGCTGTTCTCAGCTTTTTGATTCCATCGATTGCATCGACGTAGCCAGTCAGATCCTTATATAAAAAAAGAGAAAAGAAAATTATATAACCTCAAATATGGGTAAAAATCAAGCACACGCTGAACGTGGAGATTAAAAAATTAAAATAAACGAGAAAAAAAAACTTCTCATTCCAAGTAATTCCAAGTTCAAGTTCCAATAACTTCTCATTTGATGATGACAATGTATGTACCTAATGTAGGTATGTACCTCTAATAAAAAAAATACTTACATAGCTTTGTCCTCATGGTTGAAGGCCTGAATTTCCATGTCGGAAGTAAACTCATAATTGGATGATGCCATCTTGACTGGCATATCAATTTTTTCCTTTTCTAAACACGTTTGACGCCACGAGTTTAAGGACAGAGAGAGAGATCTTTTCTAAACACGTTTCACACCACAATTTTAAGGTGCGCCTCCAATAGAAACCGTATTGAACCGTGTTGAACCATCGAACAGTTGGTAACAACGCGTCGATGACGTCAGAACGTTTACGTATCGACGCAACGTGCAAGCTTAGGTTTCTATTGGAGAAGCATCTTGAAGAACAGGAACAGATTGAGTGGCCAGTAGGAGGGACGGCGAGGGAGAACCATCAAGCATCCATCGAGTATCGACCGACAATAAAAATCGATAGAAATCCATCCGCGCATTTAACTGTTTAACCATTAGGGTTCAGAGAAACTCGGCGCTGACTAAATTGACCCATAAGGTTAGCGGATTACGCATTAAGTTAGCTTTATGATGACGCATTGAAGTTAGTCGAAATGAATTTCTTTTTTTGAAATGCGTGTACTAAAGTGAATACGTGACCAAGATGTCGGTAATTAATATTCCCCGAGTTTTCTCGTAAATTATTAACCTAAATGCATTTTCAAGAGAACCCAGAGGTACGTGGGCCATTTCTGCAACTCTGGCTTCTCTTGAAAATTTATTTAAATTAATAACACAGCCACATAAAAAAAGTGTGCGGGGCCAAAAAAGCGACATGCATAGTGTTGTAGTATTGGTCGAGATTAGTCGAAATCCAAAATTTTGGAATTTTCTGCTCACCAGTTTTTTTTTATTCGACCTTGAATTTTTATTCGAAGTTGAATTTTTCTAAGTTGGCTACTTAGCATTTGGCATTGTTTTTTCAAGCTGTTGAGTTGATCTTCTCATAGCTTTCATGTTAAAAGATATTTTCTGAAGTTTAGGTGGCGAAAAAATTTTTTGTAAAAGTTAATAACAAGAAAATTATAATGTTTCAACATGACTAACATTTTTCTCGTAAACGGCTAAACGGATATTAACAACTGTGACGTCAAAAATTTTATTTATGAATGTCTATTATAGAAATATGCTTTGTGATCAAGATTGGTCAAACTTGACACGTATGGCTCAAATCTTTTTAAACTTAAAATTCGGGAATCAAAATCAGACAAAATAAAATTACCTTAGATAAAACCCAATTTAAAATACCGGGCGCCAGTTATCCACGGCGGATAACGAAATTTACTCAGGGAGTGGAGATCTTTTAGGAAGAGCAAAACAGCAAAGGGACCAATTTTATTTAATTAGAAATTCACCTCAAGTACGGCAGTTATTTTATTGTTCAACACACAAAATTAGGAAAGATTTAACACATTGGAAATGAACAGTGGCGTGGTTCTCACCACGTAGCCCGAAGGCTGACTCGACACAATCAAATTTACTTAATTTTAATAATTACAATATCCCGACATCAACAAAATACCGAGGTGACACAAGCAAACAGGTAAGTTCAAAATTATCACGGTAAAATCAAGGGGAAGTAAAAGGGGCACTCTCTAAAAATTGGAAGAAGTTACGTGACGGTTTTCATAACCTCAAAATTAACCGACCCGACTTTAACAAAGTTTAACACTGTCACGAACGAGCAAAATTAATTAAAATAATTAATTATTGTTGTCCCGGAGGCTATAAGCTGCCAAGTCCCGAGA